>CAUYQV010082441.1:0-65593 GCA_963574575.1 Galagoides demidoff
GTGGTGTCTTGCTGAGTGGTATTCATTAGTGTTGTATTGTTCTGGGTGCTGTCACAAACATGATGGAGCTTGAATTATATTACATTTCTTGTTAAGCTGGGCATAAGTAGAAGGTAAATCATGGATGTTAGTGTCAGTGTAGGGAGATGATGTAATGTACAAACGGATTAAACTTTTTCCTGAGGGGAAAGGAAGTGTCACTGATGATGAGAGTTCAGGGTGGGCAGTAATAAGGAGAATGGAAAGAATATGGTAAAAATTTATGTAATGGTACATCAATATTGTCAGCTTATTGTGAGAAGCAAGGCAGATTGTAAAAAGCATAATTATCAATATAGAAAGACCTAGGAAAAATTTAACTGAAAATGTTGGCCTGAGTAAGGTGTCACTCTTGCATCATGAAAATACACCAGCTTGCACGGCACAGGACATGGGGGAATATTTAGCCAGTAAACAAACAACTGTGTTGAAACATCCCCCCTACTCATGGGATCTGGTGCACAGTGACTTTTTCCGCTGCCCAAAGATAAAGGTTATATTAAAAGAAAGACGTTTGAATGACGTGAGGACATCAATGGTAATACAATAATTCTGATGACAATTCCAGAAAAAGTCCAAAATTGCTTTGATGAGTGGACTAGGCACTGGTGTTGGGGCATTGTATTTCAAAGGTGACTGTAGTGACACTCAGCAATGAGGTGTGTAACACTTTTTTTAGGCTGTGTTCTTGAACTTAATTGTCTGAATTTGTATAGATACACATATATATTGTTGCATGTGTATTCATATGTAGTTTATATTTGAACAAATAATGCTTCCAGGATTAACCTAACAAAAATTACTCTACGGACTAATGACTTTTTGCTAGTGCTTACCCTTTACTCCATCAGTAATTCTTTATCACTTAGAGCAAAAACTGATTTCACATGCCATTCATTTTGGAAATCAAAAACCGATCTCAGAAATATTTTATCCTTTGCAACCCCTTTTTACAGACATTATGATATAAAGTTTTCAACATACATAAATTCCCTTAGTTTTAATCCATCGTGAGGATGAAGTTCTTGAGATTTAAGGCTGATTTTCTTAGTTTAATTAAATGGATATTTTTTGGAATAACCATCCTGTTCATGATATTAGAATTAATCTAGATTATCACTTATTCAAGTCCCTTGAGCTTATTTATCAAAGATCACACAGGATCATATGGGACACACATTGAGGGAGAATAAGGTCACTTAGCTTTTGAAAGATCACAACCAGTTTTGACCGTCTGACTCGAAGATTTAGCTATGGTTTATCTCTACATGGCCTTCATCTTACACACCACCTCAATAGGCCTGGGAAATGTTATTCTGTTTTCTATTGATATTATTATTTTCAAATCTTTTATAAAGAAATAATGTGCATTTAAAAGTAAGAAGGCTTTATGATTCCATATTTATTTCTTCCCTTCTGAAATTTTCTAAAATGGAAATCCTGATAGTTATCTGTCATCAGTTACCATCTGCTTCTCTGAGTCACTGCAGTCTAGTTATCAATATAGATTTTGAGAAATAAAAAGCTGGAGCTTAAACTTAGCTACAAAACAAGCTGTTCCAGTTGTATAATTTTATGTGTTTCACTTTCCCTATGTGTTAAAATAAAATAATAACAAAATATTATTGAAAAAATTTTGAACATTATTTAATGTCTAAATTATATCTACGTGTTAACAATTAAACACAAGTTCACATTGTATGTGTGAAGGTCTACCAAAGATTAACACTGGTTCAATTTGTGTGTTTCAGACTACTGCCGCATCATGTTTCTGATTTAATAGTTTGTCACTCTACTAATTTTATACAGTGATTAAGATAATATCAAACTGGGAAATATGCACTGTTTTTTACTTAATATATGGCTTAAGGTTTATTTTGACTCAAAAATGCCTGTAATATAGTACAATTTTTATACACACACATATTTAAGTTTTAAGGTCACTAAATTCCAGGGTAATATTATGCTATGAGAAGTCAATTTAATCACAAGGGGGAGAAGATTTAATAGGAATAGCATAATGTATCTTTTAAATGAGCACTATATTTTTTTAAAGATAAATAAGCCATTGTGTGTGTGTGTGTGTGTGTGTATGTGTGTGTGGTAAGATATTTATAATATACTCTTAGTTGTTTTGAAATGTACCCTAACAAGGGGTGCTTGGGAGAACTGGCTAGTGACCTGTAGAAGAGTGAAAATGGACCCTCACCTTTCACCATTAACAAAAATTAATTCTCATTAGATAAACAATTTAAGCTTTACATGAAATTATAAATACGAGAAGAGAATATAGGGAAAACTCTTGAAGATATTGGCCTGGGAGAATTTTTTTATAAGGAGGACCCTCCCCCTGGTAATTGAAGCAACACCAAAAATATATTACTGAGATCTGATCTAACTAAAAGGCTTCTGCACAGCTAAGGGTCCTGCCAGTAGAGCAAACAGACAGCTTTCAGAATGGGAGAAGATCTTTGGGATTACGACAAGTGTGTCTGATAACTAGTATCTATAGGGAACTCAAATTAATCAATAAGAAAAGAACAAACAACCCCATTTCTTTGTGGACAAGAGACTTGAACGACAACTTCACTAAAGTAAGTGATTTTAAAATGGAGTACTATTACTAAAACTTTTTGAGGGTTCACGGAGAATTAAATTTTAAAATCACCAACTTCTATACAATGAACATAAGTGCACCCTCTCATTCCCCTTAACACAGCTGGGACATTAAATTTTCAAAGATTTTTATGAGTCATTTTCCATTAAAATTCATCCAGAATTCTTTTCTTTTATTGTTCTATTTTGCTGTAGTGTAACACCCTGTGGCTGCTGGTGCTGACATTTATGTAGTATCAGCATTTTTCCTGTGAGTTTTGCAGTGTATATTTGATTTTTTTTGTAATGTTAAAACAAAATGCCTATAGTTTTTTCAGCTTTTTTTTTCCAAAACTATATATATGTAACTATTCATTGTATAAATAATGTCATATAGATCCTTAAAAAAATTGGATTTTGTTTGTTGCTTTCAATAGTAGATTTTTCATGCTACCATCAACTAATTAAAGACCCATGAAGTTCAAGAATTCTGGATTTTGTTTCTCTACATGGTGCACTTTTTAGTGGATTTTTATAATTTACTTCTATTTATTTAGAACAATAAATTATAGTCAGGTAAAACTCACAAAAATGTAATTTATCAAACAAGTTTAATACTACAAAATATATTGTGTTTATTAACCAATTCTTTTGATATAGTTTGCACAATACTTCATTTTTTATAATATGGAATATATTTAGTTAATATGTAAAATAATGCAAATGTGTGCCTATTAGTGTGAAAGCAGCAGTCTGATTCTGTTCAGGCTCCCCCTTTTTGTAAGTTACACCATCACATATTAATAATTTTAGGTTGGAGCAAAACTATCATGAAGTTGCAGGAGACAGCAACAAAATTTCAGGAGAATTGTCACAGTCCATGTTTCATGACTAGGAACCCCCATGGCATGTGGGATGGAAGGGAAGTGGGTTCTCATAGAGTGTTTCAATGATTAAAAGATTTCTTTTCCCTTTTAATACTGCTCCTCCATCAAACAACCTAACCTAACTATCAATAAAAATGTAAAGGAAAAGATTCCCTGTTACAGAAGGAGACAACTATTAAAATTTTATTAAATCATTACATGGATTTTATAAGCCATTCTGAGCCAATTTTACATTAGTTCATATTGCAGATTTTTTATTGATTAAATAATATAGGTAAATATCTATTTTTCATTTGCTATAGTGGCAAAACTGACAAAAACTTGAATGTGCTGTTTGAATATTGCTTTTTTAATTTTTTTTATTAAATCATGAACACATAGATCGTGTATACATTAATGCATTTATGGGGTACAATGTGCTGATTTCATATAGAATTAGGAACACTCACATCACACTGGTTAATATAGACCTCATCTTGTTTACTTAATTATTGTGTTAAGACATTTATACTCTATACTTTGCTTATTATTTTAAACATTACTTCTAAATTGATGCTGTAGCAAAAAAATTACTTAAAATATTTCTTTAGAATCTGTATTAATAAAATTAAATTCACTATAAATACTGACCAAAATAATCATGTTGCATCAATCTCAATTTTACTTTTTACTGATCATCCTTTCACTCATTTAGTAGATATTAATTATATCCATTTAAGTGTACAATCATACGGGAGGCACTGCAAATTATCTGCTTGCCTGAAAATATTTTAATTGTAAGAGGGTGATTTTTCCTTAAGATTACATTTAGTTTTTAAAAATCTGAAAGAATAATGACTAGTTTAAACTTATGCATTATTTTATATTAAATATCTGTGTAACTACAGGCACAGGAGATCTCACCTGACTATGAAAATATCTATTACAATTTAAAAAAAAAATCTACGCAAATTTTGGAAAAACACAGGAATTCATTTGGGGTATAATAATACTATATTTATAATAAATAATTATTAGAAGAAAACATGTAACTATCTAAGTTCCTTAAGATCATGCATCTTACAAGGGTATATGTGAAATTTACTAGGTATAGAATATAAATGTATTAACATAATAACTCAGAAAATTCCGTGAAGGCCATGTTAACCAGTTTGATGAAAACACTTCAAATTGTATATAAAACCAGAACATTGTACCTTATAATTGCATTAATGTACACAACTATGATTTAATAATTAAAAAAAAAGAAAGAAAAAAAAAAGATCATGCTATGTTGGTTCTTTCCCTTCCAGATTTCAGTATTTATTTTAGCCACACCTAAAGGTATTTAGTATCAATATAGCTATGTCCATCTTTCCAGGATAAGTTCTAAATTTGAACTCAAAGCATTTTTAATAATTAAATTAATTTTTAATATTTTCTAGCCTCTGAATTTCTCAATAATCAAATTTTACGTTTCTTTAGTGAAATAAATGCCAGAGAGTCATAGACAAACTTTTTAGCAGCATTAAACAGAATAAGACCTCAGTTTATCATGAGATTTTCTTTATCAAATCCAAATAGTACATATAATTTGAGGTATAGCACAATTATATTTACCATGAATTTATTTTACAGAATGATCCTTGACTATTCTTACCTTATCTTCTCTGAATTTTATAGACAGTAAAACAATATCATCCAGATTCTGTTCATCATATCTTAAATCATTCTTAACAATTTGTGTATTCTTTCTTATTTAAGAAATTCTTTAACTGTGGTAATTATGATTTATATGGTTATAGTAATCAGTAACACTGAGTTAGGCATAAAATACATCTGTAATAATAATTTGAGTAATGGCAATATTAAAACTAAATTAATAAATTAGACAACCAGTCCCTTTTAAGATTGATGTTAAGAGTATAACAAAAAAAAATCACCAAATTAATTGAATTGATTACAATCTATAGTAAAAACAGTGAAAGATAGTGAATTTCACTCTGGCTCTGTAGGGAGTGTTGTGCTCACCCAAAGCCACAAGTCCATACCTTACCCCCTAGTACAAAGGCAGGTGACTGTAGAGAGAGATAGACCTTTAAGGAGATAATTAAGTTTAAATGATGGACAGTGTGAAGTCTTAATCCACAGTTGCTGGTGTCCTTATTAGAATTATGAGACACCAATGATGAAAGTGCACAGAGTAAAGGCCGTGTGAATATATGTCTAGACAATGTAGTATATTCAAGCCAAAGAAAAAGGCTTCCCAAGAGACCAAACCTGATGACACTTTGATCCTCAGTTTCCAGCCTCCAGAACTATGAGAAAATAAGCTGCTGTTGCTTAATCTACCCAATTTGTGGTAATTGTACAGCAACCCTGGAAAACAATGCAACTATCAAAATATAACGTCTTTTATTACTATGGTTTCTATACATAGAAATGATTTTGCCTATAATTGAAATATAACAAAATTTACGTTGTCTAGTCACTATCACTAAATGACACAATTTAAAACTATTTTACCTTAAAACTGCTACTGTGCTTTCTTAATTGATGCAAAGTTTCCTGATATTTAAGACTATAATGTGATATAGAGAAATGCATATAACTATTTTTATGAAAGTGCTAAATGGAGAAATAAGAAACTCATTTAAACTTAGGTTTTAAAAGATTACAAAATATAATTCTTGGTTAAATAAAAACTGAAACAAATACCAAGCTTACTGGAAAATATCTCAAAATATCATCAAGAAAAATCCATCACACATTGTAACGTCAAATTGTAAACTCTAAACGCAAAAAGTTTCACAGTTGAAACTTAGGTATAGCTTACTAAAATATCTATCCTTTCCAGAGATCAAATATATATTTTCTTGTTAGTATGCAATTAAATTGTCAATTCCTTTCATGCCATATAACATCCATTAAAATTTAACATTGCATGTTTCAGCTCTATCATTTTTTGAGTATGTGAAAAGCTTCACGGACTGTATTTAATTATTTATTGGTCAATTATTATCTGAGTTTCCTAGTTTCATGCCTTAGGAAACTGTGCTAGTAAAACATTGCAGTATGTGATGTTATGAAGAGGAAGCTGGATTAACAGCCACTGGAGTTTTCATTTACTGGTTTTGTAGCTTGAGACAGTTATCATTATTGAGTTATTTATTCCTCTATAAAGCACCCAGTTTCCACAGGACACGTGGTTGCATTATAGGTACCATGCAGAGGTTAATACATCATGTAAATTGGATCACTATTGGATTGTGATTAAAATATTTTGAATAGTTTTTTAAAAGAATCAATACATACATTACAAATCTTTTCATTTAATACTGATTTTGCATCATTGTATTTATCTTAATTGTTCTAAGATTGTAAATTATTTCTTGACTTCCTATGCTTCAAATAAAAAGTTCAGCCATCCAGACCACGTCACCAAGGTACAATGGTGACAACTGTTTTGTAACATGCATTGTGGCCGGTCCTTCATCAGTAGGTCTCTTATCCAGGATGACTAGAGTGATGTTAGCAGAAACTTTTCATGAGGCTTTGTCTGATAACCTGAGATATTAAAATGATCCTCTTTATTTAATATGATATATCAATAATAGAAAAGAAAAAAATCACACTTATATTTCCAAACTGTGATGCTAAATGATCAATTGAGGATTGCAAAGAGAAGTACATACAGACAACAGCCCAGTATGTGTGCCGTGGTTCCTGCCTGTAATCCTAGCTCTCTGTGAAGCCAAGGCAGGTGGATTGCCCTGAGCTCACAGATTCAAGATCAGCCTGAGCAAGAGCAGGACCCATCTCTCAAAATAGCTGGGCATTGTGGTGGGCACCTATAGTCCCAGCTACTTGGGAGGCTGAGGCAAGAGGATAGTTGGAACCCAATAGTTTGAGGTTGCTGTGAGCTAAGGCACCAGGGCACTCTACTAAGGGTGACCAACTGAGACTCAGTCTTAAAGAAAAACGAAAGTGGGTTTGAAGCAAATTTGTACACACGCTCTTCACAGGTCACACAGAATTTCCTTTAACAAATTTGTCATATTAAATAATAGCATATTGATTCTTCCTTTTTATTTTAAATGTTATTGGTTTTATTTGCTTGTTAGTTATCTGGTTCTTGCAGAAAATAAGATAACCAAAATCAGAGATATGGAAGAAAAGTAAGGCAAAGTACTGTGCTTTTTGCTTACTCCAGGTTAAAGTGGAAACATCAGATGTTAGCAAAGTCTATTCTAATATATTCTAATAATATAACAAGGTAAAAAGAACCTAGTGCTTTAAGTGACTGCACTCACAAGAAGCAAGATCTAGAACACATCTATATTTTTTACTGAAGATCCTGTCTCCAGTATGATCCATGATAAAATTATTTTGTGTCACTATAACCACCATTAGCCTTTTTAAGTCTTTCATGTAAATATAAGATACAATATATCATTATTATGTCACTGTTATATAGATAGATCAAAGAGTGTTTAATATTCACCTGTTAACAGACGTTTTTGTTATTTCTAATTTTTGCCTATCATCACAAAAAACTACAATAAAATGTTTGTACAGATTTTTACAAAAATATATATTCCTTTATCTTAGGTAAATATCTAAGAATAGAATTACTAGACTTAAAGTAAATGCATGTTTAATTAAATAAAAAATTGCCAAAATATTCTACAAAGTAGTCATACCATTTTGGATTTAAAGGAGCAAAATATAAGAACTAGATAAATCTGCATGCTGGTATTCTCATACTTTTAAAATTGTAGCTAGTGTAGCAGTACAGGGTGATATCTAATTGTGGAATTAAATCTGCATTTCCTTATGACTAATTATGATGCTCAGCTTTCCAATTTTTACCTATCATTAGCATATGTTCTTACCCAAACTATCTGCTCAATTATTTTCTTATTTATAATTAGGGAGTTTTCCTTCTTTTTATAGTTGTAAGGTTTTCTTAAGCCTTCCAATTACACGCTGTTTGTCAGTTAGCAGTATCGCAGACGTTCTCTCCTAGTGTGCGCTCTCCTTTTTATTTTCACTGGTATTTACAAAACACAATGTTTTTAAGTTTGATAAAAGCCGATTGATCATTTTTTCCAATTAGCGATGTGTTTTGCCCACCCCAGAACCACAAAGATTTTCTTCTGTGTTTTAATCTAGGAGTTTCACAAATTTTGTTTTCACTTTTTAGTTTCAATTGCTATTCTGCTTATGGTGTGAAGTAACAAGGTTCTTTTGCTTCTCCTTTGTGGATATTGAGCTGGTCCATCAGCCTAGTTGTAAACATGAGAGAATTTCCCCATCGAATTACCATGGTAACATGGTTAAATATCATTATCCCTGTAGAGTCTTCCCGTGTACTCAATCCTGCTTAGCTACGTGTATTTTCCCAACCCATCTCACACTGTCTTAATTACTGTCATTTTCACGTAAGTGTAAAATCACATAGTACAAGTCCTCCAACTGTTTGCTTTTTTCCAAAATTTTTCTGGCTATTGTAAGTCGTTTTCAATTTTACATACATTTTAGAATTAGTGTGAACCTCTCTCCAAAGAAATCTGGTGGGATTTTAATTGGGGTTGTGCTGATTTCATTCAAAAGTTGGGTGAGAATTGGCATCTCAACAATATTTAATCTCCCAGTACATGCTTAAATTACATCTTCCCAAATATTAATTTAAGATTTTAAAATACCTCATAGCTCTGTTTCATAGTTATCAGCATAATATAGAGATCTTGCCCACATTTTGTTAAAATTTATTCCCAATTGAAATATGCAGGATGTTATTTTGAATAGCATAATATAATTTTGTTCTGTATCTAAATTGTTTTCTATGGTCATTTTCTAGTATAGAGAAATATAAGTCATTTATATATAACTTTTCTAATCTCAATTATAAGTTTTAATTGTTTAGAATACCACAAGTTACTTCATGAACTATAAGGCCGTACACAGAGAAACATGTTTAATTCGAACTTTTTTATTCAGTGTGACTTTTACTTATTTGATTGCCTTGCTGCTGTAAAAAGAACCTTTAAACACACTTGGAATGGAAGTGATAAGAAGGTGCGTCTCTGCCTTGGGCCCACTTTTTCTTTTCTCTGCCTCTCTCTCTATTTCTTCCTTCCTTCTTCCCCTCACTTCCTTTCCTGCCTTCCTTCTTTCTTTCTTTTTTTTTTTTTAATATTCATGACTGGATTAAGATATGATCCTTCAGTTGATGGTTGTGTAAGAATTTTCATAATAAATAGGTGGTAAGTTTACTGAAACAATTTCACGTCCCTAATAATCTTATTTTCTTTATTTTTGCTGTTTATTCATAGATTATATTGATAGGTTGTTAATGTTCAAAGAATTATCCATTTCTGGAATACTATTTTAAAGCATGTATTATTTAAATTGTTATTTCAAATGTACTGCTGGGTTCTCCTTGCTAATGTTGTGTTAATAATTTTGAGTTTAGGCAAATGGGTCATAGTGGTGTAGAGTGTTGTGTAGGGTTTCCTACCATGGTTTTGTTCTCACCATGATACTAAGCACATAAAATGAGTGGCATCCATACATTGCTTATTGGTTGTTTTTAAGAGAGCTTGGGTCAGAGTGATAGTATTGGGTCTTTGAAAGGATTTACCAGATAGCTATCTGGGTCAGAGGTTTTCCTTGTGGGTATGTTTTTAAATATAAATGAATGTGCTTAATACATACAGTCTATGTAGATATTTTATTTCTTTTTAATTCTGTGGTAATTTGCATGTTTAAAGGAAGTTAATGGACTGTATTAGATAAACTTCTTCATATTTTCTTGATTTTCTAAAATAGCTTTTGCATATATATTAATGTGCCTGCTTAAATACATGGTATTTATCATCAGCATAGTCTCTCTTTTGTTGCAGAATAAATGTGGGTAGAGTCTCGTTAATTTTATAGACCTTTTCATACAACCAGATTTTGTGTTCACTAATTTTATCCTTTGTTTGCCCATTTTCTATTTTATTGTTTGCTATTCTTATCTCCATTATATCTTTCTCCTATATGGTTTGGATGTAATACCCACTTCTTTAGAAACATCATGAAGAGGACCTTAGATCATAAACTATAGACCGTATTATTGTCTGATGCAAATCCTTCAAACTAGATATTTCATTCAAGCAGTGTTTAATCTATATTCTCCAAATTTTGATAAATTGTATTTTTATTTCCATTGTTATTCTTATTTGTGTGATATTTAATAGTGCTTTAACTCAGTTCTATATGATGTATATATTTTCAAAAATATGATCTATATATTGTCATTTTTTTCAGTATTATTGAACATATTTGAAAGTTCTATATGGGTTGGAAAAACAGTTTTCCTACTGTTTTAGAGTACCTATGTTAACTCTGTTATGTTAGTTTAACTCTTATTTTCATAAGATATTTCATCTTCTTACACTAAGAATTACTGAAAGATTCTTGTTGAAATTGCCTTCTAATTTATTTTCCATTAAATTTTGCTTCATTCATTTTGAAGATGTGTTATTAGATGTACATATATTTGTGGCTTTGTATGTCTCTTGAATATCTGATCTTTTCTAAAATATCCATTTTTATTTCTAGTGGTTCTTTTTAAGCTTTGTTTTCTTATCATAAATACAGCTGATCCAGAACTTTCTAGTACTTATACATCTTTCTTTTTCTTTTTTCTTTTAAGCTGTATATGAGGTCAGACAATTAAGTTTATGAAGTCATCCTAGAAAAAGTGCTACATACCTCATTGCTGAATATCGGAACACTCACCATCAAACTACTCTTCTCAGGAAGTAAGGCACCGATGCCAGTGTCTAAGTCAGCTCTTCAAAGCTATTTTGGAACTGTTTTCCTGGACATCAGAGCTGTTCTGTGAGGTCCGACAAACTTACAAATTCATCCTCAGAAAAGTGCTACATACCTCATTGTTGACAATCACAATTGTCATGCACAACATGCACAACATGAAGGGGTGCAAAGTGCCAATTAAGTGTAAATTTACCCATCCCTGCCTCCCCTCTCCCAACAACTTGAATTCCACTGAGTTTTGCTTCCATAGTCACACTAAAGTGTTAGTAAATTTGTTCCAATTTACACATGTGTTGTTTATTTTTTCCATTCTTAGTGATATTTCACTTAGGAAATGGTCTCCAGTTCTATCCAGGTTGTTACAAAAGATACTAGATCATCTTTTTTTTTATGGCTAAGTAGTATCCTGTGGTATACATATATCACATTTTATTAATCCATTCATATCTTGGGATTTGGGTTGTTTCCACATCTTTGCGATTGTAAATTGTACTACTATAAACATTCAAGTTCAAGTGTTTTTTATCCTTTGGGGAACTACCTAGTAACGGAATTGCTAGATCAAGTGGTAGGTCTACTTTTAGTTCTTTGAGATGTTGCCATACTATTTTCTGTAGAGGTTGTACTTGGCAGTCCCATCAACAATGTAGAAGTGTTTCTCTCTGCATCCATGCCAATATCTGTTGTTTGGGACTTTATGAAGTAAACCATTCTCACTAGAGTTAGGTGATCTCACTATGGTTTTGAATTGCCTTTCCTTGATGATTTCACATGAACAGGAAATTTGCAAATGATATACTAATGACCAATAAACACTTGAAAAAATGCTAAACATTATTTGTTTTCTAATTGTCCCATTTGATCTTTGTTCTTTTTGTATTCTTTCTCTGCTTATTGGCTCAATTCATTTGAGTGTGGGTGTGCTGTTGTTCAGGGTTTTTAATATGTATCTTTAACTTAAGATACATATCAAAAATATGGTCAATTTTCAAATAATATATTATACTGCCTCACATTTAATGTAAGACCCACATCACTGCACACCACCATTTCTCATCTCTCAACATTTGTGTCTCCTCAAGTACCATTCCATTTAGATACCTGTGTGAGGAAGATTTGAGATACTGATTATATACTTTCAGCCATGTGAAAACATAGTCTTGGCATCATTTCATTTTTTTTTCTTTTTTTGAGACAGTCTCACTTGGTCACCCTTAGTAGTGTGCTGTGGCATCTTAGCTTACAGCAACCCTAATCTTGGGTTCAAGTGATCCAATAGCCAGGCATTGTGGAGGGCACCTGTAGTCCCAACTATTTTTGGCCACAGCCTCCCAAGTAGTTGGGACTACAGGTGCCCTCCACAATGCCTGGCTATTTTTTAGAGTCGGGCTCTTGCTCTGGCTCAGGCTGGTTTTGAACCTGTGAGTTCAGGCAATCCACCAGCTCCAGCCTTCAAAATGCTGGGATTACAGGCATGAGCCACCCCATCTAGCTTCATATTCTTTATTAGTTCTCTTGTTATAGCTGGTAAAAATTGAATGTTATTTCTTTTTTTCCCCCATAATCTAAACATTTTGTTTATCAGTCTTCAATAGGAACCAGTAAATGCAGCTGATCAGAAATTAATTCACTCCACCTAAACAAGAAATAAACCACCCACAATTTTTTGTTCTTGATTTTTTTGATCTTATATAGCACTATACTCCCTTTTATTGTCTTAGGGTTTTCAATATATAGAGAGAGTGGCAAAAGTATATTAGAGTTCCCTTCTTCAAGTTCTTATAATTAATACTATATAAATTTTTAATTAACAAATAATTTGAATAATATCAACTAGTAGCCTTGTAGTTTTTGAAAACTCTATTTATTGGCTTATTTAATTATTGAACCTAGATGAAAATATGTTTTTTATCCTTAAAGAATTTACTTCCTCCTGCCTATATACATTAGATTGTTCAACATTCCACTGTACTTCAAATTTATATATTATATTCATTTCTGAGGTTGTTATAAATATATTTTAAAAGAATGTTCTATTTTAAATGAAGTATTTTTCTAATACCTTTTATAAGCTTGTGCTAAATCCTTACTAACCATTCACTTAAACCCAAGCAATAACAGCATAACATAGAAAGTAACTTCTATATACATGGTGACATTAATTCAATGTTAAATGCAAAACTTGATAATAAAATGCCCAAAATACAACATTTTGTTTCTAATAATCTGAAATAATGGCTCTGTATGGAATAAACATTTTCTATATCAATTAGAATTATAGAATAAAATGTAAATATTAAAAAATCCTAAAATAAATTGAACAAGCATAAGTCGATGATAACTATAAGTGACATAACCATATTAAATAAGATTTAAAAGGATATTGTGTTCATTAATCTTTGAATCCTTGAACATGGATACTTAAGAAATTCTAATAAGGAATAAAAATTAATCAGCCAACATTTTGGTAAAATTATGTTCCCTAGAAAGGTAAAACTCACCCAGTAAGATTTGTCAACAGTTTAATCCAAAAGTTAAAACATCATTTTAAAAATAAGCTCCCTCATTAAACAGTCAAAATTGTAGAAAATTTTATTTAAAATTCAAATTTGAAGTTGGCTAATATAATAAATATATTACTTTTAGTAATCTGAAATTAGCACTGTATGGTATATATGCTATAATATTTTTCACATGAAAATAATAATATATATACATTATGAAGAATTTAGACAGAGTTTGTAAAAATCATTGTTTACTCTTTGAAACTAAACTGCATCCTGTAAAAGAAGTCTAGCATTTTCTCCTAACTTGATTCTAGCATCCATCAAAAGGATTTATTTAATGCTAAAATAAGAAAAAACAACAATTCCATTTCACAGCTGAGTGCTTTTGTGCAATAGCCATTGTACACCTCAGCGTCATCTGAAAATGACAATGTGCTCTTGTCTCATTAGTCTTTTTGTGTAGCATAGAAGGCTGCTTTTATGAAATTGGGTATTCATGTCTAACTGTTGCAGTGAATATTTGAGTTTACATTTTTTATAGCTAATTCTATAATATTCTCCTTGACATAGATGTGTACTATTTCCCACATGTTTTAGTCCTGAATGAAGGTATGGCTCTTTTGAGATACAGTGAATTCAGTTCATGGAAAACATGTGATGCCTTTTTGGTTCCAAAACATGTTGGTACTTTGAGCATGGCAGGTATTCAACACATGTTATAGATGTTAATTCTTTTTTATTTGCTCTGTGACAGTATATCCAATTAAAATAAAACAATATGTTCTGGAATTAAATGAAAAAAAGAACACATGAATATAGTAAACATAAACTGTATGGGTATACATACCTGATATCTATATCCGTATAAATGTTTTAACAAAATAGCATTGACTGTGTAATTTGGAGATAATAGAAATTTATTTCTCACAGTTATGAAAGCCAGTGTGTTAGTCCATTGTGCTGCTGTCAAGGAGATACTTGAGATGGGGTAACTTAGGAATAAAATCTGTTTATTAGGCTCATAGTTCTGTGGACTATACGAGAAACATTGTGCCAGAATCTGCCTCTGGTAGGGGCTTTAGGGAACTTCAGATCAAAGTGGAAGTTAGGGGAGCACTTGTAGCACATGGTAACAAAGGAAGGTGGTGATGTCAGGCTCTTTGAAACAATTAGCTCTCACAAACTAATACAGAACTCACTCGCTGTAGAGGAGAAAACCCAAGCTATGCATGAGAGATCCACCCCCACGACCTCAACACTAGCTCCTTAATTCAACACTGAGCATCAAATTTCAATATGAGGTTTGGAAGTGCCTAGCAGCCAAACCCTGTCAGCTGGCAAGTCCAAGGCCAAGGCTCTAGCAGGCTCTGTGTCTGTAAGGGCTTCTATTTCTCTATGACACCTGTTGATTCATCCTCTGAGGGGAATAAAACTATGTGTTCACAGTCCACAAGGAAAGGTAAGGTAAGAGATGCAAACTCTACCTGAAGTTTCTTTTATAAAACCATCAAGTCATTCCTTAGGGGTGGAGCTCTCAGGGCTTAATCACTTTCCTAAAGACCTCACCTCTTCATACCACCACATGGGAATTAAGAAAGACTGCGGTCTTATTTCAGTATCTCTCTGGGATATTATTAATATCCCAGATATTAATAATAATAATGATTATTATTATTATAATTAATGATAATTTAAAGGGGCTCATATTCATCACATAAAAAGTTTCTTCTCTTTTTGTAAAAGAGTTTGTTTCAGTGTTTTATGGGAGTACATACATTATGTTTACATAGTTTGGTTTTATATATTTTAAGTCAAAGTTATAAGTGTGCCCCTCACTCAGGAAAGGTGTAGTGTAACCAAGCAAAGTACCTGCTGTGGGGGGAATTCACCTTTCCCCTACCTTCTATCTTCCCCATCTGAAATTTTAGTAAGTTTTGCTTCCCTATGAGCACAGAGGTGTTCATCAACTAGTTCTAATTTTGTACTGAGTACATGTGATGTTTGTTTTTCCATTCTTACGATACTTCGCTTAGGAGAATGGTCTGCAATTCCATCTGGGTTGTTACAAAAGTCACTAGATCGCCATTGTTTTGTGGCTAAGTTGTATTCAATGGTGTACATATACTACATTTTATTAATCCATTCATGTATTGATGGGCACTGGGGTTCTTTCCATGACCTTGCAATTGTGAATTGTGATGCTATGAACATTTAAGTGAAAGTGTCTTTTTTACAAAAGGTCTTTTATTTTTTCCTTTGGGTAAATTCCCCCAAGGATTGCAGAATCAAATAGTGAAGCTATTTTAAATTCTTTGAGGAATCTCCATACTACTTTACATAGAGGTTGAATTAGTTTGCAGTCCCACCACAGTGCTAGAATGTGCCTTTCTTTCCACATCCACACCAACAGCTATTGTTATTCTCACTGTAGTTAGATGATATCTCAAAGTACTTTTGATTTGCATTTCCCTGATGATTAGAGATGTTGGACACTTTTTCATATATTTTTGGATTTCAATCTATCTTTTCTAGAAAAGTTTCCATTCATATCTCTGCCCAACATTTAGTAGGGTCATTTGATCTTTCCCTGTTGATCAGCTTATTGACTGTGGTCATAAGTCTTCTATTGGCTGTATCACATGTAAATATCTTTTCTCATTCTGTGGGTTATCTATTAGATTTGTTGATTATTACAACATGATTTTATAGCTAGGAAACTCTTAAGAATTTTGCCAAGAGATTCCTGGAATTAATAAATAATAACAATAATGTCTCAGGTTACAAAATCAATGTACACAAATCAGTAGCTTTCACATACACCAGCAAGAGCCAAGCTGAGAATCAAATCTAAGTTACAGTGTGATTCACAGTAGCATCAAGTAATATGAAATACCTTGGAATATATTTCAGAAAAGGGAGAACTTTGAAACACCAAGAAAAGAAATTGCAGAGCATGTAGACAGATAGAAAAACACATCCTGCTCATAGATCGATAGAATAAACATTGTTAAAATGTCTACACTCTCCAAAGTGATCTACAGATTCAATACAGCTCCCATTAAAATGCCATTGTCAGATTGTACATATCTTTCCAATTTTAGTATATGTGCTGCTGAAGTGAGCACAATATTGTACATATCTTGAAAAAAATAATTCTACACTTCATAGGGAATCAGAAAAGACCCCAAATGGTCTTTTCTGATTCTTCTAAAATAAGAATCTTCTAAATAAGAACAAATCTTTAGCAATCTTCTAAAATAAGAACAAATCTTCAGGATAGACTATAAGACTATGGTGATCAGAACAACATGGTATTGGCATAAAAATAGAGACATAGACTGTTGGGTCAGAGCAGATAATCTAGATATGAAAGCATCCTCATATTGCTATCTGGTCTTTAACAAAGAAAACAAAGCATTTGTGGGGAAAAGAATTCTGATTCACTGAATGGAGTCATTAGAACCAGATACCACATGTATAAGAGTGTAATAGGACTCATCTCTCATTTTCCGTAACAGTTAACTCATGGTGGGTGAAATACTTAAACCTAAATCATGAAACTATAAGAATTCTAGAAGAAAGTGTTGAAAGAATATTATAGATATTGACCTAGGGAAATAATTTATGAAGGAGACCCCCATGACATTCACAGTAACATCAAAAATAAATAAATGGGACTATATGAGGTTAAAAAGTTTATGCACAGCCAAAAGGTTCTTTTCTTTCTTAGGTGTCACTTTCTTTATCTTATAGTCTCTGGCAAACTATGTGGTCTAAAGTTTAGTACACTGTTATCAAATTACTAGACATATCTTAATTGCTTCCCATTAGAACTAGTCTTATTTTTTTGGAGAGACCTATTAAATCTTAAATTTCCACATGTTCTATTTTAAAAAAAGCAATTTATTTGGTGAAAAATTTGACTCTCTTTGTTCTCATGACCTAAACCCTGCACTGAGCAAAATTTCCAAACCACCGCTTGGGAGCTAAGATAGAGAATACTTGTCTACTTATCTCATAATAACACACCTGGGATATGGGGAGGGTGCTAGAAAGAGAGGGTATCCTTTTGTCTTCTCAACTTGGCCTTCCTGATGTAAGAAGTAAGCTGGGGTAAAGGCAATAGGAGAAGTATTTTACCAAAGAAGTATTCTTACCAAAATTTAGTAAAATTTCTTGAATAATTTCTTCATTTGCTTTATCTCTTAAGAAAATATGCGGTGACTTTTTTTAATAGTAATTTTCTGCAGTTACTAAGTTGTGCTGAGGAGTGATTCCACAGAACTCTCAATACTACCATTCCAGACATGAAAGCCGTAACTAACACCAGTCATCACACACGAGACATAAAGGCCAGTAAAGTGTAGATAACTTCCAACAAACTCATTTAAAAAAAAGCATAAACTAAAACAAAACAAAAAATTCTTTGTGACATACAAGACACATTACCTACATTAGCAATACTACAATTCTCAAAATTATTTCTGCAACACATAATGGCAGTAGTAATATTAATATCTTTTTTTAAGGTTGTATGCTCTCCATTTTCCTTTTAAGTATACTACATATGGCATTTAAAATTCTTGTTGCCATAGTTACTGATATTAGAGCAAACATATAGAAGGGATTCAGAACTGGAGCTCTGTCTAAGATAAAAAATATATATATATATTACTCCAAATGAAAGAATAGTCTCCACTGTGAAGGATTCTTACACATAACAATTTTGACCTCTGACATTTTATCCCTGAAAAGATAAAATGATTGAACTATATAGTACCCTAAAAGGTTGCAAGATTCAAATAACTTTGTGCTGTTTTCTTAACAGAGTCACATTTGAAGAGCAGAAGGGGCATATTTACAAATACACTGTGAATTAAAATAAATGATAGAGACATGAGAAATACATTGAATGGTGATGAAAAGCTTATTTATTTAAAACAGGAGTTATAACATACTTCTTTTTTACAGAATATATGAAGACAAATTTTGATGAATATTTTTAGTACAAACATGTGTCAACTTAATACTATCCAATTGACATTTTGTTAAAGAAAAAGGAAATACAATACATAAAGAGCACTTTAAAAGCTGGATTACTGTATGTGACTCTACGCAGTATGGTAGCTTATTTTGTAAGGTCATTTTGAACTAAATCTAAAGGTAATTGCCGACCTGATATGGGATTTGATGCTACACTTAACAGTATGATGCCTCCTATTATATTGCAATAGATGCATCATTTAAAAGGTTTTAAATTGCTCTCTTTGCTTTTTTTCCTGGTCAGAATAGCATAAAGAATAAAAATGACTTTTAAAAAACAACATGAACACTTTTTTTTAGTAACCAATTCCACAGCAATAAGCCATATCACAGAACACGCTAAGGCTTTGCAACTGAAATCAGCCCACTCAATTTTCGTCATTTGAGTTTGACACATTAAACATGAAAGATTTGAACTGATCAGATTTTCTATGCAGTGGAATTTATTAATACCTCAATGTTAGGAAGATGAAAAATGGAAAGATGAATAAATAGACAACGTAGATAATAATATGGATATAGGTATCATACACAAACATGCATACACACGCTGACAAATAACGGAAAGGTGTCCAATTTAGGAGACCAGAAAGAATAAGTGTTTTTATCTCTGAATCTCATTTCTCTCTTTATTTAATAATCCATAAGATTTGTTATTCCCCTATAATAAATATTAGCTGATAGATTTGTTCAAAGAAATTTGTAAAATAGAGCAGTATAACATGCTTTCTATTTAGATCCAAAAAATATTAAATTAAAAAAAAAACCTGATTTAACTTTTTCAATTACCTGTAACTTGGATTAACTTTCTCAATTATGTGGGACTTGCATTACTTCTTTTCTTCTACGATGCTCAACTTTAGATCTCCTATCCTATTTGCTTCTCTAAATTCCATTCTTATACACACACACACAGACACAATTATTTGTTTAGTATCAGCCCCTTGAGGTTCAACAGAAATACAAAGATCGAATATTTAAAGTAATTCATGGAACAGTGATAAATTATCTACCATGTGCAATGGATACAGACATGTAAAAATATTTAATCTAGGGGCGGTGCATGTAGCTCAAAGGAGTAGGGCGCTGGCCCCATATGCCGGAGGTGGCAGGTTCAAATCCAGCATCAGCCAAAAACTACAAAAAAAAAAAAAATTAACCTAAATCTCATCCAAAGATACTCCACATTCAGGGATTCATACGAATAATCTGGGAGTGACTGCTTGCTCTCTGAGACCCTTTTCTCTCTCCTTGACACACAATCAACAATTCTTTTATACACATATTACACTCATGAACTATTTTTCAAATCTGTTACTCATAGTGAGTGTCATGTCACTAGTTTGAGCAAACATCATCTATCATTTAAACCCTGAAATATCCTGTAAACTCACCTAACCCACGGTGTCTTGCAAACTTGCATTTGATTCATAGCTGGATATCAGGGCAGTATTTTGAAATATGATTCAGGTAAGATCAAATTCCTACTGAACTTATCAATGGCACTTCCTTTTCATTAAAAAAGAAATCTTTCTTTATGGCTACAGACTTCATCTTCAAACTCTTCACTTTACACACTCATTTCCCAACAAATACAGACTTTGTTATATTTCTAGAATGTCAAATCTTCATCTTCCAGGCATACTTTCTTCTCTTCTTTCCATGAGTTATATTTATTTTCTTTCTTTGTCTTTTAAAAACACAGAAAATGTTCCTTAAACCCCACACTAGGGTAGATCTCCTTGTTACATTTGCAATGGAATGAATAAATCAGTCAGTCGATTAATACTATAAGGGGGCACAAGTGAAATAATAAATCAAATAAAACCTTTCTAAATGAGACCATATGCAGAGTTTCTATAACAACCCTCAATTATAATTGTTAATGTTTAAAATTTGTCTTTTCATTCAATTTTACTTAGTTTTCTTAGCATGCAGGGAATAGAGAGTTCTTTATTCTACTTATAAGAGACAGATGAAATGATAGAATAACTCAAACCAAAGTGAATGTTCTGCCTCCATACCCATACCATGCTTAGTTATTTCATTCTGAGGACCTCTGGAGGTTCTGGGTTAAAGAAGTATGAACAATGTATTTTGTTTGTTTAACATTTAATTATTTATTCATTTGTTTATTTTTATTGTTTGGGATTCGTTGAAGGTACAAAGAATTCATTTACACTGATTGCATTTGTTAGGTTATTTAGTTTACTTGTGTGTTCTTAGCTGTGCAGAAGCTTTTCAGCTTAATTAATCCCCAGTTGTTCAGTTTTGTTGCTGAGATGGCTGCTAAAGTCTTTGAAATAAAATCTTTTCTCAGTCCAACATCATCAAGATTTTTATCATTTATCATTTTATCATTTTATCCATCTTGAGTCATTCTTTATAAGGGGAGAGAGTGGTGGGTGGAGTTTCAGTCTTTTACATGTGGTTATCCACTTCTCCCAGCACTATTTGTTGTATAGGGATTCTTTCCCCCACTGTATGCTTTCATTTCGTTTATCAAAAATCAGATGACAAGTAGAGACTGGTTTCTTCTCATGTTTTTTTTATTCTGTTCCATAAGTCTATGCCTTTATTTTTGTGCCAGTACCATGTTATTTTGATAAATGTCAACTTGTAATATAGCCGGAAGTCTGGTAGGGTGATGCCTCTGCCTTTTTTTTTTTTTTAATTACTAAGAATGGCCTTAGAAATATGAGGTTTTTTTTCTGGTTCCCTACAAAACAAAGTACTATTTTCTTTCCCATTCTTCAAAATATGATGTTGGTATTCTGAAGAGGATTCCACTGAATCTGTTGATTGCTTTGGATAGAATAGCCATTTTGACAATGTTGATTCTTTCCAACTAAGAGCTTGGTATGTTCTTCCATTTGTTAATGTCTTCTGCAATTTCTTTTCTTAGGGTTTTATAATTCTTTTTGCAAAGATCTTTCACCTATTTTCTTAGGTATATTCCTAAGTATTTTACATTCTGTGATATCTGTGGAGGACAGTGGTGGAGGGAAATTCTCCTAAAGGGCAGAATTTTGAGCATGGCATTTGTTCATTTTCCTAAGAAGGAGAGGTAACCAGATGTGCAACTGCATACCAGTTCATGGACCATGGCTAATGGTTTGCCTGCATGGTCAGAGACTTAGAAGAAATATATTAGAATACTAAAGACAAAAATATCTAGGGAAAGAGGTGTATGCACAGACCACTTGATGTGAAAAAAAACATTAAAATATGTGTATTCCATATAATATGCTTACAAGGAGGGTCCTTAGTAGAGGAGAACTTCAACAATCAAATGAATTAGAATGACCTCTTCCATGGATATCAGTCAATCTCTTTCTCCAGCCACCTTTCTCATTGTTCAATAGGTTCATGGTTAAAATGGCCAAGGTGGTAAAGACAGAGGTTTGGTTTTGTCTCAGGAACACGGACCTCTTTCACATAGCTGAGTACACTATCTTCCAGCAGAAGAAATTAAAACCGATTCCCAGATATGACAGTGTTCCCAAGGTGATTAGATTCCCTAGTGGTGGGATAGTAACATTGGGATATTTCTATCCTGGAAATGGGAGCATTTTGTTCTGATTGACCAGACATTTTTCTGGTTGCAGCTTTGCCTTCCCAGTGGATAATTTTGCCAAAATTACCTTACTCTTCATGTACTTTCAGAATTACTTACCCACCATCCTTATGAAGGAATTCATAGCATGGTGAATAAATGTGACTATGAGCCCATGTTCATGGATTTCAATAGTTTTGCCATGTTCTCCATTATTCTGAAGAAGCTGACTTGAAAAAATGGTGTACTAAAGACTCATTGTGGCCCAGATTAGTGTCAAAAGCTTATAAGGCTGGGACAATATTCACCCAACTTTGTATGCGCTTTACATAAGTATGTTTTATACAATGACATTTCTCCTAAAGTCAAGAATTATAAGTTCAGGAGTCAAGGAGTAAAAACGGGAGAGACACCACTCACTTTTTCCCTGGTAATCTGCTAGTAGTAACAAATTTGTTTCCTTTCTTCACCGCATTGTTTGATGAGTCCTTCTAGAGGTCTAGGTTCAAAAGAGAGTATGCTTCCATTACGAGCCACTATGGGCTTTTCATGCTTCTGAATCAGTTGGCAAAAATAGATTTACTTTCCTTGTTCAAATGAGTGCTTCTGATTACCAAGAGAAAACTATTTAGGTATCATACAATAGAAGTTAAGAGACAGTATGTCTGTAATACAGGACATCTTGTAAGGCACTCTTAGCCTCATTATGCCCTGTGTTTAAAGTCAATAGTAAACTCTAACAACCCAGTGCAGGCTGCAGAGTTCTAAATGCCCAGGTTCTTTAGAAATGGGCCTTTTAGTTGCCTCACCCGGAAAATAACCATAAATATCTGAGGTACTTATTGAGGGAAATAAGAAATTGGAATGGGTACTGGAAGAATGCAGTACAAGCCGTGACCAGGTGAACACTTGTGTAAGTGAGGGCTAGAGTTGTTATGAGCTTTAGTGTGCCCATTTTTTTTACTAAAATTTACACATATGAAATATTTTCATTTACTCACTTATTTATTTCCTTATGATGTATCGTAAAATATATTACTAACAGTTAATAGTACTATTAGTATTACTATTAATGCTTAATAGTTATAGTACTAATAGTTCTAATAGTTAATAGTACTAATAGTAATCCTTACCTTATATCACAGTATTTAATTTACAGGATATCAAGGAGGAGACTGACTATTCTCCAAGGACTCTCCATCCTTTCTGGGTAAAAAAATTAATGCATTTTCCATTGGATGTAGAATTGGTGTCTCGTGTTAGGTGAAAATATTGCTTTGTTTCTTTCTTTATCTGTAAGTTTAATATGGTTTAAGGTGTATGTTTGACATAGGGTGAACTATGATGGAAAATTCTATGTGTCATCCTGAATAGGCTAGAATACAAAGTCATATAATAAAACACTGGTACAGGTATTGCTGAGAAGATATTTCATAGATTCATTAACATTTAAAGTCAGCCAACTTTTAAATAAATTATTCTCTCATAATATCTTCGGGTTTTATATAATTATTTCAAGGCTTAAGAGCAAATGCTAAGGTTTTGCAGAGAAGAAGAAATTCTGCCTGACTGCATCATTAACTTTCGCCTGAGTTTTCAGCCTGCTATTGCCCTCTCTATAGATTTTCAACTTGACAACCCCAACATTCACGTTAGATGTGATTTAAATCTTTATAACTCTCTCCCTCTCTCTCCAATCATGTGAAACGTGATTCAAATCTCTCTCTCTCTCTCCCTCTCTCTGTCTCCCCTTCTTTCCCTCCCTCCCATTGGTTCCCTCTCTCTAGGGATCCCTTATCAATACAATAATGTAAATATGTATAATATTTATTGGAAGTAGAGGCAGTTTAAAAAGTAATAAACATTCTCAAAAATATGGTGGAAAGCAGTACTGGTGATGGTACTGTTCAGACTGTATGTTATCTGTTATCAATATTTACAACATTGATTTTTTTTTTAAATCTCTTACTGCAAACTTTATGCATGGGGATTTTACTTTTAAACTTGCAGATCCACTGTTCTCCAAACAAATATTGCACTTATTTGCATTATTGACATAGTTTCTGCCATTAGAAATCCCCTCCCAAGATTCAGTGCCTATTCAAACATTATGAATATTTTAGGGTTTATATCAAATTCTCCCTTCTCTGACATGCCCTCCCAGTTAGTCTAGTAATAAAACACTACCTTCTCTATGTACTGTTTTGTATAGCCATAATACTTATTTCTAGGACCATCTAACTAGGTTTTCTGGCTTTTTTTTGGTACCTCAATACTCCATAAATATTAGCATTTGTACATTTTGTAGCTATTTGTTTACCCCAAAATCTTTAGATTAGGCAGGAAAATATATCAATATTGTGAAATACAAATATGAAAATCTATATATAAATAAATATTGTAATACTAAACTACAGGCAATTTCAATTTTCTTTGAATAAACTACTTCTATTTTCAGCACACTTAACATTTTGCTCCAATCCATCTTATGTGGCTAGTCCTATTCAGACTGCAAACATCTATATTTTCCAATGTCCTTTCTTATAGAATCCTTATAATTTTTAGCACTGTTTTGCATTTATACCTTCCATCTAGATAATTTCATCCAATTGCATGGCAATTCAAATAACTGTAACTTGCCATTGAATAATGCTGATTTTTCTATTGAGCTCCAATAAAGCATTTTAAAAACTTCACAAAATTGCTACAGTCAAACAGAAACGTTGATTCTTTCTACTATGTGATAAAAATATGCTGCTATTGTCCATCTTTCTACATTAGTCAATAGAGCCAAACACAAACACAGTTGTCTTAGCAAAAACCTAATAGAAAATTCATTTATGGCTCAGCACCTGTGGCTCAAGTGGCTAAGGTGCCAGCCACATACACCTAAGGTGGTGAGTTCAAATCCAGCCCCGGCCCACCAAAAACCACAATGATGGCTGCAACCAAAAAATAGCCAGGCATTGTGGCGGGCGCCTGTGGTCCCAGCTACTTGGGAGGTTGAGGTAGAAGACTCGCTTGAGCCCAGGAGTTGGAGATTGCTGTGAGCTGTGATGCCAAGGCACTCTACCCAGGGGGACAGCTTGAGGTTCGGTCTCAAAAAAAAAAAAAAAGTAAGAAAGAAAATGCATTTATATATTCTATATCACTTTTCATACTGTGTCAAGCTTAAAATATTGATCTTATTTACACAAATACTGCCATCTACATTGTTTTCTGGTTTTCAGTGCCAATATCCTTCCGTAAACAAGTTCTCATATTCTGTAACACAGTCTGTAAGCTACTTAAACAGACATTAGCCTACAATCTATAATCTTTTGAAGTATCATTTTACAATACAAATCAAATAATATCATTCTTTTTCTTAAATCCTCACACGGATTCTCAGAACACTTAAGAGAAAGTTTGAACAGCCCATCTGGTTCTTCTTTCCACAATCTGAGTTGTTATTTCATATGGTCCACCATCAACTTCTTTTTTTTTTGAGACAGAACCTTAAGCTGTCCTCCTGGGTAGAGTGCTGTGACATCACAGCTCACAACAACCTCCAACTCCTGGGCTCAAGTGAGTATCCTGCCTCAGCCTCCCAAGTAGTTGGGACCACAGGCACCGCCACAATGCCTGGCTATTTTTTGGTTGCAGCCATCATTGTTGTTTTGCAAGCCCCGGCTGGATTCGAACCCGCCACCTTAGGTGTATATGGCTGGTGCCTTAGCCGATTGAGCCACAGGTGCCGAGCCTCACCATCAACTTCTTGAACACATCAAGTTCTCCTTTAACAAAAGGCTCTAAATTTGCATAACTCAAAGTTTTTCTATAACTGACTACTTTCTGTTATTCATATCTCAGTATCAAATTTAAAATAGATGCATATCTATCCCATCCACTCTTTGTCACTGCCTACTGCTTTATTTTCAGCATAAAAAGCTATGATTTTCATAAATAAGAGCACATTCATGAATTTACTATTTGCATGTCTCTCCCAAAACCCCAGTATCCAAATTAAAATCTATGAGTGCAAGACTTTTCTGTCTTTTAAATCTCTAACAAGTAAAATAGAGAGGTTGGCCACATATATCTGTTAAATAAATATTTATTTAAACACATGAGTATAATTGTGATTATAAATTATGACTATAGGGTGACCATAAAGCCATGTGAAATTTAAAATACTTTGAATTTACAATGAAACTTATAATTGTAAGAATTATACTTCTATATAAGATGTGTATTTCATGATAGATTATGAAAATTCTACAAATTTTCAATGTTTTAAACTAAATATGACATATTAAAATATTGCATACTCACATTTTAAAATTGCATCCCGGCATTGTATGTGCAAATGCCTTGAGTTCCAGAAGTTAACGTATCTTTAATTTTTAATTTTTTTTTTTTTTTTTGAGATGGAGCCTCAAGCTATGCCCCTGGGTAGAGTGCCATGGCATCACAGCTCATAGCAACCTCCAACTCCTGGGCTCAAGCGAGTCTCCTGCTTCCGCCTCCCAAGTAGCTGGGACCACAGGTGCCCGCTACAACGTCCGGCCATTTTTTGGTTGCAGCCATCATTGTTGTTTGGCGGGCCCTGGCTGGGGATTCGAACCCGCCACCTTAGGTGTTCATGGCTGGCGCCTTAGCTGATTGAGCCACAAGTGCCGAGCCAAGTTAACGTATTTTAAAAGTAAATTAAATCATGTCTTAAAATTGTAACTTTAATAACTGTTTTACAACATAGCATTGATACAGCATTGGTAACTATACATATATTGTAATATGTACAAAGTTTTGGAAATATGCTATTTAAAAATAATTTCATTAGAGAGAAATTATGATTTATTCATGTAAATAGGTAAATTTAACTAGTTCTGTTGTTTTATCATATCATTTTAATCATATTGTGGCACAGGTTCAGATGTGTGACTCCTTCAGTATTTTAAAAGCTTTTGAAGCTTGGATAATTGTACAGTGAAGAGAATAAAACATATATTTAAAAAAGTCAGGGCAGTGCCTGTGACTCAGTAAGTAGGGTGCCAGCCCTATATATGGAGGATGGCCCTGGCCAAACTGCAACAAAAAATAACCAGGCGTTGTGGTGGGCACTTGTAGTCCTTGCTACTGGTGAGGCTGAAGCAAGAGAATCGCCTAAGCCCAGAAGTTGGAGGTTGTTGTGACCTGTGATGCCAAAGCACTCTACCAAGGGTGACAAAGTGACACTCTGTTTCAAAAAAAAAAAAAAAGTCTAGGAGAGTTTTACAAAAAGTTGTTTACTTTTAAAACGGGCCCTGTTGTTAACAAACAAAATAAGCAACAACTAATAAAAACATAAAGTCAACAAAGAATTAACAGTAAAGCAGTATTGCATAACAGAAACTTTCTTCAATATTTATAATGAAAGCAACCATGAAAATACCACCTTGGAATGATCTGATAATGAATGGGTCTAAAGCAGGGGTACAGGAGTCACTAGGTACTAACTTCCTAAAGTCAAGGATTTAGGCAAAGAAAAGTGGTCTTTATTTAAGTCTGCATATCTGTATGTATTGAATTAATATATTAAGTGAAACCTACAAGTTTGAGAACTGTTGCTTCTTTTATTTTGGTCAAATCATTAGTAAACCTTGTAAGTGGCCATAATACACAAACTTCTCTATGTGTTCTGAAAAAATAGAAAAAATAGAGAACATGCAAAAATCTCACGTTGTTACATGCTTTTTGGTCAAAGACATAGATTGAGCCAAGCACAAAATTAAGAAAAAGTAAGTTACATTTTTGAAAAAAGTAAAACTTTCCAAGTTCTTTCGAAATCATTTAAACTCATATGCTTGGCATAACATTGATTGATGAAGAGATAAAGTTCCAAAATAAGATACATATTTTATCAAGATATTTAAAATATGTTTAAAATTTTATTGAGGACTAGAAACTAAACCTAACATATGTGTTCTTGTCACATTTTCAATTCTGAATAAATTTTCTTTGCAATTGAAAATATACTCAGTTTTATTTCTTTAATCATTTCTGTTTGTTAGAACTCCCATTTCAAAGGGTAAAAAATTGTAGTCTATAATGACACATAATGCTCTCCTTGTATCACCCAGAACACCCAAACAAGGTGGTTATGGATTAGTACCTTTAAAATAAATTAATGACATGAGCAAACAGTTTTGATTGATTTGTAAACTATGCATGGTAAACTGACACTATTATAAAAATATTGCTTATCATATTTGTTGGGTGCTGGTTAGGAAAAAAAAACTCATGTAGATAATCAGATAAATTGGTATTCCTTAGGCAAACTAATCCGTTGATTAAAGAGCATTGAAGAGGATGACAACAAAATGACTATAACAACAAAAACAAAATGTTATTATTATTCATTGGAGAATTAAGCCCAGGAAGAAAAAGATGGCAATTACTACTAAAATGAAAATATAATGAATTGTTTTTTAACAATTATTTTGAGAAAGAAAACAATTTTCTTCATTTTTTAAAATCTCTGCTATCCCTAAATATAAGTACTACCCCTTCTAAGACAGTCAGACTAAATTTGCAAAGGAGAGAAATGATAAAAAATGTCCAGTGTCTTTGTATTTAAAATGTCTTAGTTAAATATTAAGAGTCAACACATGCTTTCTGATATTCCTGATTATGTTTATTTGGAAAGAATAGCTAAGAATAAAACTAAGGCAAGGAGTGTGCATTTTTATGTGAACATCATGTATTCAATTACTTAGTTCATACAGAACAAATATAATAAAATGTTTTAAGTTCAACATAGTTTAATTCAGTAAGAAGTCACTGTTTTTTGTTTTTTTTAAATCTGTGCTATGTGTGGTCCTTGGTGCTTGGAAAATAGAAAAATGAATAACTGTAGTGCCTAGTTATAATGAGATCATAATGGAATGAGACAGATTCATAAACTCACACAAAATATCAAGCAGTAATGTCATAAGAAAGAAGCAATGGTTTAAAATGTAAGAAAACATTGAAATCAGCAGGAGGAATAATTAAAACATAGATTGATTGGCTATACACCCCAGATTTCTGATTTATTAGGTGTAATGTAAGACCCAGAAAATTTAAATTTCTAACAATTTATCTACGTATGTTTTTATTACTGGTCTTGGACTGATACTCTAAAAATCATTGCTTAAGGTGATGATAGCAGGAGTTATTTATTTTGACTTGGTTGACAAAGGAAGAATTCCCAAGGGACATGAACTTGCCATGTTAATCATTAGAATCTGACAGGAAGATGAGATATTAGAAAACAATATTGGAAGAAAATAAGTCAATCAAAGATGTGAATAAAGCAGAATATTGAAATTATGTGTAGGATGTATATTTAGAGTATGAATGAGTTTCTTTGATTAATAAAATTAAGTCCTAGAAAATTATACAATTTAAGACATTTACTAAAAATTTGTGTATGATTATCATAAAAAACCCTGTATTTAACAAGAGAGTGTTCCACACGATAATGAGTAAAATTAAGTCAAATAACCATATCAAGTTGTGACAATGATCAGTTGTAACTGGAACTTCTATTCATTTCTATTTTTGGAAAACGCTATCAGTTTTTAATACTGTTATACAAACACTTAGCATATGACTCAGTCATAGGTTTGTTATTCCTAGATATGTTCCCAAGAGTAATAAGAGTAGCTAAAGAAAAAAGAAACACATGAATGTTGAAGAAGATTTAGTCATGTTAGATGTTAGTCTAAAGCCATCCTTAACACAAAGTCCAGGAATGGGTGAATGAGGAAATAAAGAGTGTACGTGTGAAAATATGAGTGAAACTCAAAAATACACACAATGAAAGATACTAGACACAAAAGGTTATGTAAAAATCTCTTTTTATTAAGGTTCAGGAGAGGTTAAACCAATCTATGGTGATTGGAGTCACATTACTGATTTTCTAGGATCAGGAATGGAGATAATTGGATAGAGATCTTCATGGGAAAAAATTCTGGATTATAGAAATGTTCTATTATTTCATGGGGATGGTCAGAATGAAAGAATCTTGCTGAAAATAACTTAACAGAATTTATTCAATGACTATGCATTTTGGGTAATGGTGAAAAAATATAAGAGCATCACGTTTTAAGCCTACATTAGTGAATGAATCAAAACATTAGTAATCAAAATAGAGAAATGAAAACCAAGAATAAAACCATTTGTGGCTATATTAGTTTTCTATTTTTGTGTAATAAATCACAATAAATGTAGCAAGTATAGAGAGCTCCTATTTATTACTTCCTTATTTTCCTGGTTTGGGAGTCCAATTAGTACTTATCTGGATTATCTATTTTAGAACTGTCAAGGCTGAAATCAGGGCATTAGTTAGGCTGCATTCTCACCTGGAGGCTTGACTGGGAAAGAATCAGCTGTGCATGCTCTTAGATTATTGGAAGAATTCATCCTTGTAGCTGTAAGAAGAGGCACCCTGGGAGAGAGAATATGCTCATGAGGGAAAGGGGAAGAGAGAAAATGCTTGCCAGATGGGTTTCCTGATCCTATCAATACACATGCATCCTGCTGATACAAGATTCCACCAGGTAGGGCTACACAGGGAGTTCCCCATTCTCTAGGCCCAGGTGAGCTCAGAGGTCAGACCCCCATTTCCAGGCACAAGCAGTTTGCTTTCTTTGGGACAAACCCTCTGGGCTCTGATAAGATCACAGTAGCCTGTGATGGTTTTTTGGGTGGTTCCACCTTGGGTAGGAGCACACACCCTAACTCCCCCTTCTCAGGGACAAAGACTATAAAGGACCAACTGCCAGCCATGTGTAATCCTCTGGACTTAAGACCCCTAGATAAAAGAGCCTACAGGGAGACTCCAGAGAAGAGTTCTTCAGTTCTTTCCCCCTTCCAGAAGCTCTGGTGCTTTTTACTTCTTCTAATAAAATCCTATCTTACCAATGATCTGTGGTCTGTGGGTTCATTCTTCGAATCCCGGAGACCAAGGACCTACTGAAGAGCGAAATTCCAGTATCACCATCACCTTTCTGTATTCCATTGGTTAGAAGGAAATCATATCTTAAGATAGTACTTAGTTTTAAGAATCCCTAAAGAATTGATCCAAAGTTTTGGGCAATTTAAGTGAATAGTCATTATTTCCATTTAAAATCCATTTCATAGACATGAAATGTAGTACCAGGAGTGAGAAATGAAAGCACATATAGTGAAAGTGAAGTGGACTGTCAGGCTCGGGCAGACATGACCCAGCTGGCCTGTTGGGGTCCTGCCTGACTTTCATCCCTTGTCTCCCATTCTTACTCTTTTATAAATTTAGCTCCCACTCTCAAGATTCCTATCTTGAGTGGTTTAGGTGGATTGATTTAGGAGATTAACTTTTCAATTGGAATGCTATTTTGGATCATGAGTTCTACTGATTACTATTTACTATGGATCATGGATTTGGCTGATTATTGTTAAGATAAGGGTTAACTTTAAACCCAAATGTATAAAACTGTGATGTTAGAAATGGAAGAGCACAAGTGCCTTGGAGAGGCTACTCTTACTTGTTCTCCAGAATTCTGGCCTGCTGAGAAATAAAGTTTGGTGGGCCTAAAAAAAATTAAAAAGAAGAAGAAGAAAATCATATGTCTTCCCACAACCAAGGGCAGGGATTATACAAAAGTGTAAATACCAAGAGACAAGAATCATAAAGTCACCTTAAAAAAATCTATCCTCAAATGCAGCAAGTATGAAAGTTTTATAGCATACTACTCAAATTTGAGAATTTTTATATGCCTTTGTCAAGATGATATTATTAAATCATTATAATATTTGATTATTTAAGATCATGAATATTACAACATATTTAAATAGCATGTTGATAAATTTATAATATTTTCATTACTTTCTGAGCTACAAAATAAAATGTAATTATCAATTTCTATTTTGGAATAATTATAAGTTCATTTTTTTTAGTATGGTACCAATAAGGAGAGAAAATAATTGCCCACTTACATAAATTGTACTATGGAGTCTTAAAATTTGTTTTCTGGGGACATCAGGGAAGACAAAGATATGCCATAGAACAGGAGCATGGAGCAAAGAGGGATGTCAGCGCTGAGCCAATGGACTCACTGAGCACATGTTCTCCTACCTGAGTGATGGCATGAGGTAAATCATGGTCACGGTGCTGATAATCAGCCTGTCAGTCAGTTCTCTAGGTTATTGGCCCAAATCCTTAATAAAGGAAGTTATAAACAAAATGTGACCACTTGGTCCAAGATCAAGTAGGTGCAAATATAACACTTAGTCAAGAACGTTTGTAAACTCCCCGGCAGTTCTTATAATACGGGCAAATAAACTTTGTCTTGCTTGGGCCATAATAATCTGAGGAATCTTGGGGAGGATATTTTGCTAATGTTAATAATAATCTACAACTTAAAAAAGGATAAAAAAAAAAAACAAGGCGATTGTTGATGGAATAATAGTATTCTGTTTATCGGAATAAAGCAACTCTAGGTAGGTTCTTTCTGAAGTGATATGAGCAAAAATGACCTAGAAGGGCATACAATCATAAAATAGATATTTGTAAAGACTCAGTGAAAGTTTAAAAATGAACTTAGCCAAAACAGAGGTAATAGCTTACTAATGATTTGGTAGAGCAGCAGTTCCGATAGGAAATCTTAATGAAGTGATCAATAGCAGTAAACAGTTGCAATTTCAAGTTGAATTTAACTCCCCTTGGTTGAAAATGTCCCAGGCTTTGTAAGTACAATATTATAGTAAGGTGTGTCTGAATTTAAGGGGAACTTTTTAAGAAGTAGAATCAGATTAGTAGGATACTGTAGAAATATTGCCTTCAGTTACTTAGGGAGTTGAGATGTATGAAGCAGTAACATTACGAGGGAACTGGATTCAATATTGTCTTAGAGAACAGCATCTTTTCAAGATGGGGAAAAGTTGCCGTTGGGAGTAGAATCATATTACATCAGAACTTGCACCTTATAGTAAAGACAGTCTTCAACTCTCTGAATTTAAATAGAATCTCAAGTGTCTACCTACAAGTGCATTTATCAGAGAACAATCTCTGAAGCTTATATAAAGAGCTTTTTAGGAAATATTACCCCAAACAAGTGTAAGATCAGGGTATAGACTTACACTTAAAAGATGAATAACATATTGGAAATCTAATGTACAGCATGGTGACTTAGTAATACTGTATTTTGTAGTAATACTTGAAATTTGCTAGGTCAGTCTTAAGTGTTCTCACCATACACACACATACGAATGGTAATGATGGGAGTTGATGGATGTGGTAATTAACTTACTGTAATCACGTCAATGTATATTATATATCAAATCATAAAGTTCTACAGCTTATGAAAGTATAATTTTATTTGTTAATTATACTTCAATAAAGATAAAAAAAGAACTTTCGAACAGTAAAAGAAAAAAACTATTTAAGATCTAAACAGTTTATTAAATTGAATTCAATTTATTGAATTGAAAACTAAACTATTGAAACTAAATTACATTTTAGTAGAGAAGCCTCCCTTAAGTGCAGGGAGAACCAAGCACATCTGATCATGTGCAGAAAATCACCAAAAGTCTAGCCCTTATCCTGTATTTCCTGAGGATAAAACCTGGGGAAATTGTTACACATGGCATGATGTCTCAGAATACAAATGCTGGCTCTCTTCTGTAGCTGTCTTTTTATTTACTTTTTAATTAATTTATTATTTATCTATTTATCTTTAATCAGAGAATAAAAACCAAGAGATGACTGCTACAGCTATTGAAAAAATATAGAATATGCAACTGAGAAAATACAACTTCTAACTATTAGTAAGTACTTAGTCAATTTGGAGAACCCCAAATTAAAACGTACCTGTACCACTAATAGATTATAAAATAGTCAGACTGTATCATAGTCAGACTATAATTTAAACAGATGAATATGAAGTCTGACTATGTAAACAATGATTTTCCAGGGATTATTCCACAGAGTGATTTTAGACAAAGACTTGTTAAAGAAGAGAGTAAAACAAGCAAAGAATAATTTTTTTTCATGATTATTACAATAAGGGCAAAGACTATTGCAATAAGATAGAGAGATTGAACTCAACTGCCCTGAAACAAAAAGCAAGAGGTATTTTAAACACTGGGTGAGCTAATGTAAAACTAGTAGAGAAAATCAGGGGGAAAGAGGTTGAGCAATATGCTTAAGCCACCTGTGTTTGCTAATTGGTATTTACCTAAGTTAGGCTCCTACTCTCTAATAGAAACTGAGATGTTGGAATGCTATTGGTAATTGTATTTCAGTCACAAGCCCCAGTCCTTAAGAGGACATCCATGGGTGTGTAAAACTGGCAAGAAGCTGACATATTTACTTCTCAACAGGGCAGAGAAAAAATTTATAATGAAAACTTTTCTAGAGCAAATTCTCTAAGAGGAGAGAAGTGTTATGATATGTATGTTCCTCTAAAACTCATACATTACAACATGATACTTAATATGACAATATTAAGAGGTGGGAAGCTGTTGATCCAGGATGGTTCCACCCTCAGGAATGGAATTTGTACCTTTGAATAAAAAAAATCAAGTCCCTTTCTGCCAGGTGAGGACACAGCAAGAAGGTGCCATCTTTGCAGCAGAGAGCAAGCCTTCACCACAGGATAAAGCTGCCAGCACCTTGAGCTTGGACTTTCCAGTTTCCAGAGCTGTGAGCAATAAATGCCTGTTGTTAATAGATTATCCAGTCTGAGGCAGTTTATTATAGCCTTTCAAATGGACTAATGCAGGTTTTCAGGGTCCTACAGTCAGGGAGAAACTTGTCTAAAGTTCATTTGAGCTGAGCTGAGCTGTGAGGCTATCTTGGTCAAACTCTTCAGTTTTGCAATAACTTTTCTGTATGACGCCAATATGCTCAACTGAAATAGCTTCCGTCCTTATATGGCAATTTGAAATTAGCACTGTTTGTCTTAAATCCTGTGGAAGAGCTTAGACTTGGAGCTACCATACTGAATACAATTATTGCAAACAGGGAACGCTGTTCATTTCTACTTGCCACATTCAATTTACTAAACCATTCAATTGTCTCTGAAGGAAACAATAATATATGTATACACATACATATTTGAAGGGCTTATTTTAACACATATGCAGCCTGTGAAACTGTCTTCACTAGAGTTTCAAGGCTTTTGCTGAATTGGCTGAATTTTTGTACTTTACAGTAAAGCTAACTATTCTTTTGCTTACACTGCTGTAAATTTTGCTTATTGTTATGTATAATGTATGAAGAAGCACAAACGTACATTATATCTTTTGCTGGAAGATTATAAACTAAATCAAAAAAGTATTTCTAATATAAATAATCAAATAGAAAAGATAATTTATAATGGAGCCAGAAAAGCTTAGACAAACAAATACAATTTCCAGAGCCACTTCTGAAAACAAATCATCTAAGGCAGGTTTGTGGGGACAGGGCTCAGTTATTGTTAAGACTCCTTGGACATATTTTTACTGGGTATGTGCAATTTAATATAGAAGCTTACTTTAAGTTTTTTTTTTATTCATTTATTTTTTTGAGACACAGTCTCACTATGTTGCCCTGGGTTAGAGTTCTTTGATGTCACAGCTCACAGCAAGCTCAAAGTCTTGGGCTTCAGCCATTCTCTTGCCTCCCAAGTAGCTGGGACTATAGGCACTTGCCACCACATACAGCTATTTTTTGGTTCTAGTTCTCATTGTTGTTTAGCAGGCCTGGGCTGGATTTGAATCTGCCAGCTCCGATATATGTGGCTAGCGCCCTAGGCACTAAGCTACAAGCACTGAGCCTAATTTCTGATGAAAGATAATAGTTCAATATTTCTGGCTGCAGTAACACTTAATGTTTGAAAGGAACTAAGGATTAGCCCCCCAAAAGGAGGGCATATATAAGTGGGAAAAAATTTCTAAAACCTAATAGTAACACTTAATGCTCAAATTGCAAGCGGAGAAAGCTAATCCAAGATGCTTCCAGTATAGTACCTTGCTGGACACAGGCAAGGCCAACACCACATATAGCATTTGCTTTAGCATTTTATGAAAAATGACAAATGAGCAAATGACTGACAGAAATAGACATTTAATATAACTTCCCACCATTTAATATCGATGTAATCTTGAAATATAACTGATCCTGAACTATACTTTTGGAGAAATTATTTCTCATTACGGTAACATTATTATCTGTATAAACAGGGCAACATATATTTAAGCAGCAATCCAAACTGTCCTGCTTCACTTGCCTGACAATGAATGGTGCTCACATCTCCCCTGGCTGGTACCAATTAGAAATATGGGAAGTCTATGTGATAGTTGTTCACAAAAGGAAGTTTTGGTAATGAGTCTAAATGATACTCTTTCAAATTAAGTGTATATCAACCAATTGTCCAATTTTATAGAAGAAGCATAAGTCATTGTCAGGGTCATGTTTTGGGAAAAAATGAGCAGTGTTAAGAGAGTGAAGGGGATATGTGTGCCTATTGTGCACTCATGTGTGTACAGGGATACATATTTATAGTTTTTATTTTGTCTTCTTTTTCACATATACTGAAGTTATTCACTCCGAATGTATGCCTTTAAATTTTAGTGTATTATTGCAATTCTATTTTTCTGCCCCTTACTTATGGACATTTAATATTCGAGTCTGCAACATCATATGTTCAATATATGCTCAACATGTTCTTTTAAACATAAATGTATCGACTTCAGCCTAAAGTTCACTCTTATTGAAAATATATATCTCCTGCATAGAAAAATCTCTGAGAAGTTACATCTCCTCTATCCCCACTGGCTCCACTGTCCTCTTTTCATTGTATTATCCATTTCAACGTTAAGTCCTTTACAAATGCTTTCGTCTTCCATCACCGTGAAGATATTATTCAATAACTCTATTTGTTTTTATGGTTCTTTGAGGAAATACTTTTGTTTTTGTCTAAATATCGTTCCAGTTATAACAAGACTTGCAGCAAAATAGAAGCTTGAAATGTAATATCACTATAATATAAATATGCTGGTCATTCTCTGCAGTGGAGAAATTGTTGGTGGTCACGCATCTTTGGTGTCAGATTACTGCCATGAATTTTGCTCTTGGTATTTCTCCTGTATATTTGTGAATGCTTCATGTCCTGTCTCCATAGGCAACCCAGGACAATATGCTTTGTTTGATTTCATTTTGTGGAGAAATTCACCTCCATTTATCTGCTTATGACAATCAAGCTGATCCTCCTTGGCTTTATCAAAAAGAGGCTTTTCACTGTGGCTTCATTTGCCTCTCCCTCTGATTAGTGATGTTGAGCATTTTCTCATATGTTTATTAGCCACTGATCTATCTTCTTTTAAAAAGCTTCTGTTCCTATCTTTTGCCTACTTTTAATTGGAATTATTTCTTGCTTGTTTTTTAGGGTGATTTGTAAATTCTGGATATTATCCCTGTATTGAATAGATAATTTAGGAATACTTTCTCCCATCCTACAGATTATCTATTTGCTCTGTTGATTATTTAGTTTACTTTGCAGAACCTTCTTAGTTTCATCAAGTCCCATTTATTTACTTTGTTGTCATTATAATTGCCTTTGGGATCTTAGTCATAAATTCTTTGCCTAAACGGCAATGAGATACCATATTTGTAAAAGCGGCTTTCAAAAAGTTCAAAGCTCGTGTGAATGCAGAAAGACATCAATACTTACACATTGTCGGCGGGACTGAGAAGCAGCACAGCCATGATGGGAACAGTTCAGAAATTCCCTAAAGAACTAAAAGTAGATCTACCGGATGATCCAACAATCCCACTACTGGGTATTTGCCAAAAGGAAGTCCTAATTCAAAAAATACATCTGCACTTGAATGTCTATTGTAGCACAATTCACAATTACAGAGATGGGAATCAATACTCAGGCCCAACCCATGTAGATTAATAAAATGTGGCACATATACCATGGAGTACTACTCACCCAGAAAAAAAGAACTGAATTAATGTCTTTTACAGCATTGTGGATGGAACCAGAGACTATAATTATGATTGTAGTATATCAATAATGAAAAAAAAAACACAACATGCACTCTATATTAATGGGGAACTATTTGATAGGGACATATGGGCTCAGAAAGAAGTAAAAATCACTAGAAATTAAGAAGGGGGCAGTGAGCAGAAAGGGAAGGTTAAAAACCTACTAAAAGATACGTTTAACACTATTTGGGTGATGGACACACTTGCAGCCATGACTAAAGCGTTATGGAAGCTATCCATGAAAAAAAACTTTTGTATCCCCTTAATATGTCTTTTTTTTTTAATTTAAAAACAACAAAAAGAGCCTTCTCAATATATTTCTAAATATAGTTTCCTTGATAGTAGAATGATATATTTGTGTGAGATTATCTAATATAGGAAAAGGAAAAATCAATGGCATTTAGATATTTGTGTTAAAGAGGAGGCTGAGGCAGCAGGATCACTTGAGTTCACAAGTTTGAGTGGAATCTGGGTGCTAAAGTGAGATCCTAGCTCAAAATTAATAATAATAATAAATGAAAGAAAAGAAAATTAGAAAGAAATAAATATAATCTTAGCACTACTTTTTAATATTTTATTATTTTCCTTAAAATATTCTTATGGATCAATATCCATATCCTATACTAATAGTCACTGTTTATTTCATTATGAATTTATAAGGACATTAAAAATAAAAGACCATCATAATTATTATTTTTTAAAACATAGTTTCACTCTGTCATCCTGGGTAGAGTGCTGTAGTGTTATAGCTCACAGCAACCCCGCACTCTTGGGCTTGATCAATGCTCTTGCTTCAGTTTCCGAGTAGCTGGGAGGACAGGTGCCCACCACAACTGACTAGTTTTTCTATTTTAAGTAGCAATGGGTCTTCCTTTTGCTCAGGCTGGTCTAGAAGTCCCAAACACAAACAACTCACCCAGCTATGTCTCCCAGCATGCTAGGATTATAGGTATAATAAGCCACCGCACCCAGCCCACAGTCACAATTATAAATAAGTATAAACTATAAATATGATCTAAACGATTGTTTATTTAAAACATTACTGAATATTGATGGCACTGGTAGAATATGGTTGAAATTATTTTTTGTGAATCCCAGAATATATTTAAGCTTAACATAAAGCCTGTATCATTAAGGAAAAACAAAACCATTGAGCAATAAAGAAGCAACAGATTTTCTGCTGGATTTTTGGACTTGTGTCCATCTTTTGAGTGATCCTCAACCTTCTATTGATATTGCTCAGATTCTACTTTTTGACAGTTTTAATTAGAGATGAAAATTTTAAAACAATAGGTTGCATTAAAATTAAGGATGGAGAAACCTAGAACTTCAGATAAGGGAAATAAATGCAGTAGAAGAAACTTATAGGAAAAAGAACCTTGACAAACTTAATATCCTGTAAGCAAATATGAATAATCTGTTCTGTGGATTTTCAGATCATAATGGTTGAAAACTCTTTCATCAGTGCTACATGTTTCATTATTAGTAATAAAAGAAGGAATAAAATAGATATAATTTTATGCTTATTCCAAAAATAGACCTAGAGAATATTATTGTGAATGCCACTGAGCCTAAAATTACCAGTATTCTCATTTTTAAAATGTGAATTTAAGTAAATTAGAAATTTTCTGAAATGCTTTAGACCGTTGAACAACTAACATTATGTATTATTACTATGTTTCTTAACAAGACACACATTTACTTTTTAGTCACGGAATAGAAAATAATTTAATATGATGTGGATCTAAATATTTCATGAAGCTTTAACTTGCCATTTAATTGTGAGCTCTCCTCTATTAGTAACTAAATTTTTCATCTGTAGAATAAATCATGCTTTGTGTATTAAACAATTCAAACTATGAAAGTCTTTTGGTAAAATTAGTGGACATAGTATTTTTAATTACTTGTTTTAAAACTACCAAATATTATTTGTACTATTTGGAAAATACAAAATTTAAATATAATAATTCTTAGGATTAGATCACCGTTAAGAATTTATATATTTAGAAATACATATTTTTCCCGATTCTAAACATATTGCATAAAAGAGAACTTCCCACATTTTGAGAAAACCATAGTAGCTAAGGAAGAATTTGAGACAGAGGTTCAAATTGATAGAATTCTGTCTTGATGGAACTTGTAAACAGAAAGGCCACAAGAGATTCTGTGAAGGACTCCACTTACACCCCATTTGCACTTTGATAAACAAATATGCCTGGATAAGTCTCCATTAATGGAGAGGCAATTACCACTCAGCACAGAGATATCAGGGAGGGCTACCCTCTCTCCAGTTCCTCTATTTTATTTGTTACCAGAGGAATTTAACTTCACAAAGAAGGGAGAGATGGGGGAAAAGCAATGGATTATTCTGCTCTCCATAGTCCAAGTCCCTGAAGCCATATGCTTTGCTAATCATGATGGAAATGAAAAGTTTTGCATTTTGAATACCACGAAATGGCATCGAAATAATCCCACCTTAAGTTATAGAGAAAAGATGCCAAACCAAGTTGAAAGCAGGGAGCAGACTAAAAAGGCTTCCTTGAGTATTTATTCCTAATGTAGTACAAAAAAATCAAAAGCCACTACAAATATAAAATTATATGTGTTGAGAAAATAACAGAATTGCTCTTGTGCCATTTTTTTCACTTAACATTAAATGCAATTCTTAAATATTCCTAATAATGAACATTTAATTATGATAGGGCTTCTATATTATGAAAAAAGTAGATATTTTAAACACAATTTAATCTTGACATGTACATTGGATCAAAATATTTTGCCAATGTAGATAACTACCAAGAACGCTGCTTCAACTTTCTAGGTTTGCAATAATAAAGCATCTCAAGCTAGATTGCTTAAAATAACAAAAATGTATTGTCTCATAGTTAGTAAGGCTAAAAATCTAAAATCAAGTTGTCCATTGGGTCATACTCCTTGGAAAGTTATAGAGGAATCCTTCCTTGTTTCTTCCTGGCTTCTGGTCGTTTGCTGTCAATCTTTGTTGTTACTTGGTTTGCAGTATAATTCCAGTGTCCACTTCATGGTCACTGAGTGTGCTCTCTGAGTGTCTCTGTTGCACAGTCACACATGGCCATCTTCTCTCTCACTCTACTTTTCTTTCTTTATTTATTTATTTTTAGATTCTTATTTGACACTCTTGGTAGTAGAGTGTTGTGGTATCATAGTTCACAGCAACCTCAAACTCTTGGGCTCAAGTGATCCTCTTGCCTGTAGCTGTGGTGTCACAGCTCACAGCAATCTCCAGCTCTTGGGCTTAGGCAATTCTCTTGCCTCAGCCTCCTGAGTAGCTGGGACTACAGGTGCCCACTACAACACCAGGCTATTTTTTTTTCTTTTTTTTTTGCGGTTTGGCTGGGGCTGGGTTTGAACTCTCCAACCCCGTATATGGAGCTGGCACCCTACTCACTGAGCCACAGGTGCCACCCTGATACTCAGATTTCTGATTAATTTCTTCAAAACAATTTTAGAATTACAATATGATTATAAGTTGTAATGTGGCTACTGGATTTTTTGAACTGTCCTGCAGAAGAACTCAGTAGAGTATCAAATGTCATAGCCTTAATAAAAATGCCAATAATTTTATTTTTATAAATGCCATAAAATATGGTCCTATGTCAGTCCAAAATTTGTGATACAGACTATTGTAGAATTTTTTTAATGGTGGTAATATTAATTAGCAATGAAATGAGTCATGCCACAAAATGTTTTAATTGTCCTTTTGTCAAATGCCTAAAAGAAAGCCTGCCACTACAGGGAAAGAGATAAAATGCAATATCAAAAATTAAGAATTTCCTATACTTAATGAGAAAAATAAAGATTTATGAATACATGAGTGTAATTAAAAATAAATCATATTTGACTTACAAATGGTGTAATTATTGGGTGATACTATTTTAGACTGGCATATTTGTCATTTACTGCAAACAGAATATTAAATTTATGTTGCCAAATAATAGACATGTAATATTTGAGATAAATTCAAATAGTATAAGGTTATTGGGAAGATTAAATGAATGCAAGACAATATTGAGACTTATTGAATTAAGTGGACCATTATATCTGTAAGATTGTGAGTAAATTCAGAGTTTATCTATTCCAGAAATACCATAATATTTTACAGTAAATACTTCTTCATTTAAGAAAAAGGATGATACTCACATCATTCTCAGTTTCCTTATCTGTCATATCAATTTTACCATTCATAATTATCTCACATATAATATGTGAGAATCATAATAGCATTTCACATCACCTGAGAATAGTTAAACACAGTAAGAGGATTTGGCAAGGAATATATAACCCTTTCAAAAGACAGATTAAGTTTCAGAAAAATATTTTACCATTGTGTCTTTTTTTTTTAATTTTTTGTCTGGTGCTGGGTTTGAACCCGCCACTTCCAGCACGTGGGGCCGGCAGTCTACTCCTTTGAGCAACAGACACCACCGGTTTTTATTTATTTATTTATTTATTTTTGGTGTCTTCTTAATGTATTCAGAATTCTATAAAGAAATTAAGAAAGTGTAAATACACAAACGTACATGCATACACACATGTCCGTGCATGTGCGTGCACACACACAGAGCTTCAGTCAGAACACTGGACAGCGCTGAGACTTTATTGTAAATGGGAACTTTGAAAATTTAGAGAAACCCTGAAATTCACTAGAAATTTTAAAAAAAACATGAAGATAAAATATTTAAAAGATTAAAAAAAAGAGACAGATATTGCTGGCCTGTTTGCATCATCACAAAAGTCACCACAGGAGGAAAAATGAGCAAATAGGATAAGAACATTTGGAGAGTAAAATTTTGCTTTAAGATCACATATTCTAAATTATAAATGTAAATATCATGCAAATGCCTGGATTACTGGAATTTAGATTGTCACTGAAAATGGAATGTTCCCAAGGCGCATGTTTACCCTAACAATAAATATTGGATTTGATGCAATCTTTCAGAGGGGAGAGAAATTCTTTACATTATTCTAGAGCTTTAATGGTACCAGTAATAGAAACATGAAATAAACATCCTCCACAATGATAGCTACTATTTCACTGATAACCTGCTGGGTGTCAAGTGATAATACATTCTTCTGTACTCTTTATCTAAAGAATGTCTCTCAATTCTAGTGACATAGAAAGTTCTAGATATTTTGTGTTAATTTTGAGTATTTGATATCTCAATTGTGGGAAGCTAAAGTGTCCCAATGTATTCAGCCTATTAGGACATAAAGATATCATCATGTCCTCTATGCACAGTAAAATGAAAAGTTAGGAAACAATCATATAATTCCCATAACTGTCTAAGGAGTTACTGTTAGTATCCTCATTTTGTCTAAGTTTTGCTGAAAAAAAAAAGTTCAGTAATTTTGTTTAAAAAATTTAAATAGGGAGGCGCCTGTGACTCAAGGAGTAGGGCACTGGTTCCATATACTGGCTGTGGCGGGTTTAAGCCCAGCCCCAGCTAAAACTGAAAAAAAAAAAAAAAGAAAGAAATTAAATATCACTCTCTAAACTCTCCAGCTCTCACCTGGGTGAGATTCTAAGGCTTCCTATAGTGTATGAGGAAACATAATAAAACCTCTGCTTCAAAATGTATCTGTATCCTTTCCTATCCCTTTTTCACCATTTCTTAGCTGAATATATTTGTGTGTTTTTCTTCTCCACACTCACTACTTTATTTGCAAATGTTTTTTCATAAAATGAAATGTAGTAAATGGTATATAGATGTAATCAAAGAAACCTGCGTTGGAGCCCAGGTGAAGCAGGACTACTGTAAAATGTTCCATGAATTAGATGGATCACCTCTAAATTCTGTATGAGTCTAGTTGGTTAATGACTGTAGCTATACATATGCAAAATTCACCTAGATCAAGGGAACTCGATAATCTCACACTAAATAGTTTAATGGTGGTTAGCCTAATGTAACATGTTAAGTAAGTGAAGCTGGTATAGAAGAGTCACCACGCAGAAGGCCCTGCTGAGTGTCTTCACTTGCCACATCAACTCTGTCACTCCATTGGGCACGCCTCTCTTTGTCTATTATTTGAACACACTATTGCATTCAGTTAGACAACTGGAGACCCTGATTTCTCCAAATTAGCACATTTGGGGAAATTTCCTCAGACATTTCTCTTTGTTGGAAGTATTCTCTTCTGTCAGTTTTTACTTGGTAGATGCTTCATCCTACCTATATAAAACAAGGCCTTCTCTTTTATTGTCCTTTTTTTCTGCACATTTTCCTTAAAATTAATTTATCTATGAGGCTAGCCTCTCTTTGTGCACCTTGTCACCAACTTGAGCCCCTGAGAATATTAGATTTTTGTTCCCTAACACCTAATAAAAAGATGACTTATTTTGGATTCCAGATGAGTGATTAATTTATGAATTAATAAGTAAAAAGTCATACGAAGTTGAATGTATGGGACCGTATTGGAAAGCCAAAATATTAGAGCATAATATATTAGGGAAATGCGTGAGAAGATATTCTAGGGAATTTAAATTGTGTGACCACCCTTGCTTCTGTGTGGCTTGAATATGATTCTACATGATTACAGCAAATTACTAATAGCAGATTGATTATGCGGCCAGATCCATTATTCGCTGATATGGAGGTTATGTATTTTGAATTATAAGCACTGTATTCAGAGTTTATGGAAAGTTATAAACGAGCAGGGGAGTAGGGGACTATCAAAATCATTCTGCTAGTTTCCATGCAAAGAAGTAATTAGTTGTATTCTGAATTTATTAAAGAAATTTCTAAATTGAATAATAACTTTCACTCAGATAACTCCTCATGGGACTCCTCCCAAGTTAGCATATACTTTATATTATTCTATAATATGAAAGAAAGTATTCACAATTTGAAATTTTTCTGATAATAATAATTGCTGAAATAATAATGTATCATGAAATCTAGGAAAAGTATAAAGGAAAACTATGAATTTTTCTACCAGGAGCACAGAAGAGTTTATTTGTTTGTTTGTTTACTTATTTGCTTATTTATTTGTATGGATCACAGTTTCTCTGATCTAGCATTCAACAACAATGACCTCTTGGATAAGAATGATCTATATTCGGATGTATGCTGCTGGCATAGTTGTGAAAATGAAATGAAGCAATGTTCTTGGTGCTTACTTACATAATTCATTCATCTAAACATTGTCTTTTAATTTCTGATAAAGAAAAGTAGTATATTCAAAAGGCTTTTGCTTTCTTTGAATAGAAGTTTCCTTATAATGGCCTTTCTTCCAGATAGTAGAGTTTCCCGGGTCGGTCTTTTACCAGTTATCTAGGCGTAGCTCTAGATATTCATCCCAATCAAGGAATGAGGACTGTAAATTCAAGGTTTTTAGAGACTTAGATTTTTGGTTCGAGTATTGTTCATTTTGCTTCTGAAGCCATCTCAAAGCTAGCCTTGGTTTTAATATATTATGCCAACCCAGATAGCTATGGATACTAGGGTAAGGGCCAGCCCTCTAGAAAAAGCCAGAAAATCATACTATCATACTTAGAGCAAATATTTGTCGACTGCCTGTTACATGCTACATATTTGAAATAAAACAGGAAATAAAGCACAGAAAGAGATGCCATTGCTCTACACAGGGCACAGAGTGAGACTCTGTCTAAAAAAAAAAAAGGTGACTGTACTCAGCTGCTCAAAATCCTCTTCCCCAAATTCTCCCCTTTGATAAAGAATTTTAAAAAACAGATCTGCAACATCCATGATCTTAGTTAGATTTAGAGATGAGAAGAGCAAACTAGTTTTAAAAACTATTGTAAGAGATTTCTGATTTTCACTTCAACATGTGAAGAGCTACAGCGCTGTCACTCCCATACTCACAACCAGAAAAAGCTGAACAAATTGCCAATCGACAACTCTCCTTATAGGTTTATCAGAAAATCAAAGTCACACGTAAAACCATTTCCTTGGATACTGATGAGAGAGGGTGGTACTAAGGATCACAGCTTACTGAGGATAGAAGTCCTGAAGCAGAAACCAGCCAGTGGCGTGAGTACTGACAGGAACACTTAAACTGAAATTGGAAAACTGCTAGAGGATTATTTTGGACTAACTGGAGAATAAAAAACTCAGTGACCCATTCATAAATACTCATTGGTTTTACCTACATTAACTCCATTAAGTTCCTAAGATGAAGATAGGAGAAAAATCCCCTCCCGCTTCTGTTACAGAAAGTAGAAGTAGCCATTTCGAAATCATCCAGGGCATTTTAGCTCCTTAACAAAGGTTTCCCTCAAAAGAAACAATTTCATCCAGGCCTAACCAACTTCTGTTTTTTTCAGAGACTAATACTGGACTCCAGACCCCTCTAGTCTTCATGTGCCACCTCAGGAGGGAAAACAAAATAAAACATGAATCTAAGAAGCACATATGAGAATTACAGCCCAGGGCAGAGGCTCACTAACCCACCGAGACCTCAGATAGGATCATAGAACATCACCCCATAGTACTATCATGGTAATTTTTGCAGAGAAAAAAAATGCACAAAGTTGAATAAGCAATGAGAAAATACATAAATAAATGGTCAAAGATAGTAACAGATGATGTTTGTTTAAAAAAATATGCCAAAAAGAAACAAAGAAATTGAGAGCTGAGCAATGCAGGTATCTAGAAAGAAATTTTAAAAAAGAAGGTGTAAATTCTCTGAGTGTTTGGGTATGTTTCGTGTGTGCAAGGAAGAAGAAAGAATACAATGTCACTGAATGAAGATGTGGTTAAAGTTAAAATCAGAGCCCTGGTTAGGACCATCTTGAAGTTCCTTGTAGGTCATCATAAGAAATTTAGATTTTAATATTAATGAGCTAAGAAGTTATTGAGTGTTTGTAATAGAGCAGTTGACCTTACCACTCTTGTTACATTAATTAATTGCTTCATACAGGCAAGCTAAAATCAAGAATCTAGTTCGAAGAATGCATACTATACATCTTTATTCAGACTAGATATTAGGAAGTTCTTTTTTTCTTGAGAAACTTAATCATTTATTCAAATGATCACAAGATAATCAATAAATAATTAAAACTTATCATCCTAATAGGTGTACACATATATTTACATGTCCATGTATATCTAGAAGAAAATAAACATGACCACATTTATCATTATATGAATATTATATATGTCTGTCATTCTGTGGGCCACATGTACCAAAACCTCACGCAAGAAGATTATAATATATGATCATTGTTATGTATGTTCATCATCTAATCAAGGGAGTCCACCTTTTTTCTAATGCAATCTCTAATGGCAATCCATTCACTAGGTAGCCTGGATCAGAAAGTTTCAGACTGAGATGTTTGTCACACCTGGATGATTATCAACATCGCCTGGAAAGCTTAAAGAACACAAACTTCCCCTATTTTTTAGTTTCTCCTACTGTAGATGGGGGCAAAGACCATGAATCTCTCATTTTAAAGATGACTACTTGCTACTTCATCTTTGCCAGATTGTTATTTGATTTGTGATTGAATTATTATTGAACAGGGATCAAAAACGTTTGGTGATAGACAACTTTTACCTCAACGATATTTTTAAGATAGCTATTTTGTGGAGTTTTCTTATTATTTTGGATAGTTACTTCCTTGAAGAATAATCTTCATTTAAATCATTTTTATGTATCTTTTTCCAATTCTGACATTCAATATTGCATGAATTTCAAATTTTTCTATGCTATATTTTGAAATTTTCCAGTATGCTTCATTTCTTCTGTCCTCCTCTACACCTGGCCAACATCACCTTGCCTGGTGTACCAAATTATCACCCTGATATTTTCTCTTAATATACTATAGTCATAATCTCAAATTCATATCCCTTCAAGCTACACTCCCCACAGCTCTTGAAGTTATCTATAAGGGATCCAAAGAAATGTGTGTATTAATGAAATCCTGCCTCTCCATATTCATCTTCTATTAGTTTAACACATGTCTTCTGTGTGTCTCTGGATATTGTTAATTATCTTGGCGAATGATATTTTGTCATCTAAAAACATTTAACGCCCCCACTTAATTTGTTTTTCAAGCATTACATTAATATTAACATTAATAACTTAAGTAATTATTGCCTTAATATAAAGTCTTTGTTGTTCCCCTTGTTATCTAATGTTCTAAACACCTTGTTCTTCTTTTCCTTTCTTCTTCCTGTTCTCCTTCCTCTTTCTTCTTTTTATTCTCCTGTTTCTTCCTTTTATTTTCTCATTATCTTCTTCCTACTTTCCCCTTCTTTCTCTTTTTCCTCTTCTTTCTTTGTCTCTCCTTTCCTTGATCTCCTTTTTCCCTCCCCTCCACTATATCTCAAACTAAATAAGAAGAGAATCTAACAATTTTGCTTTGCTATTTACTCCCAATAACACAGAGTATAGACTTTTTGACATATTAGGTGTTCAAAGCAAATTGCTGTGTCCTAAGAAATTATTATAGGAAAGAAAAGGAAGCTTAGGGGAGAAGATGGCGCATCATTTATGTGCAGTCATGAAGCAAAAGCCATGTAATAATTTGAACATTGAAGTTTTTAAACATTTACCAGTTAACACCGAAACACACAGCTTTAGTGTATTTTGAGAAAAATCCCTATCTTATAGCTATAATACAAAGGAAGGAACAAATCTGGAAGACTCCCAATGGAAGGCTAAAGTTTAGATCTCACAAGAGAATATAAGAACATCTCCTTCTGAATGGTAGAGAAGCTATCTAAGTTGATGAATGTCAGGGCTGGTGAGCAGTAAATGTTATGTGAATGTTATTCCTGCTGAGAAGCTGGCTGAAGTGAGAGGTGCCCTATACCAAGAAACTTCCCAGGGGGATGTTATGGAGTCTTGCCAGAAAGCTTCATTCTGACTGTCCAGCAAAGCTCACTTGGAAGTTGTTCATGAGGAAGCTTCTACAATTGATGAACACATACAAAATTAATAGGTATTACATACACACACATATGTGAAACAACAAAGAGAAATCACAACCAAGCTTCAGCAGACCTAGAAGTTACCAGTAAGTTTTCTATGTAAGTGGCTCAGATGCTTTCAACATTAATTGCCGTAGTAGTATTTCCTCTCCTACAATCCTACCTATAGTTTCCTAGGGCATTTCCAATAATGATTTGACTAAAGACTGAAAGCAAAACAAAAACCAAATAAAGAAAAACACAACTCATGATGCCTTGTTCACATTTGTGTTATCAGGGTGTACTAATACTACCCAAGTGGACTGGTGTAGCATCACAACCTCACACAGCAGCACCCCTAAAATATAGCAGAGATGAAATTCTTCTACTGGGCAGAATCTGAAGCAGTGTGTTTACTTGCCCGCTATGTCTACAGTGACAGATGGTCAGCAGTACAGATCTACATTATGATATAAAGTTGCTAATGGTCCAGTTGGATGTTCAGGGCTTTGGAATACATTGGACTGGAAGATTAATGACATGGTAATCTGGAAAGGAATTATTCGGGTAGACTTTTGATAATTGGCACAGACTGTGAATGTGTTTGTGTTAGTGTGAACATCCACAAAAGGGCATTCACAGCAGATGGGGTTCTAAATAATCAGGTAGATACAGTTATACTCTCTGTGGATGTTGTTCAGCGTTGATTCCAAACCCATCCAGTATTTGATCATAGGCTAGTGACCAAAATGCTCATGGTGGTAAGAATGGAGCCTAAGCATCAACTCAGCAATGAGGAATTCCTCACTGTCAACACTGCTGAACACCTAAGATGTTGGCGTGGAGCCTAACACTGAGGACCAGCTATGTTACCTTTGCCAAGGGAAGAAAGACAGCCCGACTTGATGGGACCTCTTCCATTATAAAAGGAGCAGAAATTTGTCCCCCTTGAACAGATACATTATGAGTATCGATTACCTTTTCTCTACATAATGCTCTGCCAACAACAGCTATCTTAGTCTGTCTAGGCTGCTATAACAAAGTGCTATAAACCAGGCAACTTGTAAATAACAGAAACTCGTTTTTCACATTGTGGATCTGAGAAGTCCAAGATTAAAGTGACAGCAGATATGATGCCTGGTGAGGGCCCATTTTCTAGTTCACAGATGGCACCTTCTCACTGTGTTCTCCTATAGGATAGGGGACAAATAATCTCCCTTGGGCCTATTTCATTAAAGCACCAATCCTACTCATGAGAGCTTTGTCTTTATGATCTAATCCCTTTCCCAAAGGCTCCACCCCCTAATACCATCATCTTGTGGGTTGAGATATTAACATATGAATTGGTGGGGTACATAAACATTCAGACCATAGCACCACCATTTATGTGCCTCCAGAATGCATTACTTACATTCATAACAGTTCCTATAGCAACGCTTTTAATGAAGGAAGTTATTTCTCAGGCCTAGAGGAGTACCAGTGGGTTCATGCCCATGGAATTACCTTATTTTAACCCATTGTCCAACATCCATGGAGTCACTGAGTTAATGCGAAGGTTTTAAAATGGGATAGTTACTGAAGATTCAGTAATGGAGCCCACTGGGTGATAATATAGGATATAGTGTGTGATTTGTATGATTTGAATCAGAGAATATCATATAACTTACTTTCTTCCCAAAAGTCACAGTGCATGAGTCCAGAAGTCAAAAAGTAGAAGTGGGAGTGACTCCTCTCATTCTCTTACTTTTTTTTTTTATTAAATCATAGCTGTATACATTAATGCATTTGTGGTGTACAATGTGCAGATTTTATATACAATTTGGAATGCTTACATCAAACTGGTTACATAGCCTTCACCTCACTTTCTTAATTATTGTGTTAAGAGATTTGTACACTTAATAGATTGGACATGTACCCTTGCAAAATGCGGCATAGGGGTGGTCCAACCGATTATCCTACCTCCATCTGATCTCCCCTCTCCCCTCCCTCCCCCTCCTCTTCTCCCCTTCATCCTGGACTATAGTTCTATCCACATTCATATGAAAGTTTAGGTAATTATATATTGGTTTCATAATAGTACTGAGTACATTAGATACTTTTTCTTCCATTTTTGAGATACTTTACTAAGAAGAATATGTTCCAGCTCCATCCATGTAAACATAAAAGAGGTAAAGTCTCCATCTTTTTTAAGGCTGCACAATATTCCATAGTATCCATATACCACAATTTGTTAATCCATTCATGGGTTGATGGGCACTTGGGGTTCTTCCATGACTTGGCAATTATGAATTGGGCTACAATAAACATTCTGGTGCAAATATCTTTGTTGCAAAGTGATTTTGGATCTTCTGGATAGATACCTAGCAGAGGAATTGCAGGATCAAATGGCAGATCTACTGATCCCTAAGTGTTCTCCAAACTTCTTTCCAAAAGGAATGTATTAGCTTACATTCCCACCAGCCGTGCAGAAGTGTTCCCTTTTCTCCACATCCACACCTACATCTGTAGTTTTGGGATTTTGTTATGTGGAAGACAGGTGCTTGGACTACAGACGCATGAAAAAATGCTCACCATCTTTAATAATCAGAGAAATGCAAATCAAAACCACTTTGAGCTATCATCTAACTCCTATAAGATTAGCCCACATTACTCCTCTCATTCTTATTCCCAAATAACCACTCTGAGCTTTTGTTTTCCCCCTTGGAAACCTTGAGCTCTGCCTGTTTGGGGGTCTAATTAGCAAGGCCTGGATGTTTCAGTTAGGAGGTACAGTACTCTGTCAATTCAGTTTATGATGAAACTTCCACTGGCCTTCTGGCAAAACTTTTGCCACTGAATCAACAGGCAGAAAATATCAATCACCAAAAACATAATGTGATGCCGCTATATAGTGAGAACAAGGATAACACTGCCTGAAATGTCAGGGTGATGTTTAACACTTTGCACAAAGTAGTGCACATTAAAGGGAAGATAGCAGTGAGAAAATGTACAAAAAAAAAAAAATTTAAAAATGGTGGTGAACTCACACCCTCAATAAGAGTTTTACATCAAAAATTTAATTTTACATCAATATGTCAAATAAAAATTATCAGCTGGAGATTCTGGGCTGACTGCAGGAGATACTCAGAATGTATAGTGGAAGCCATAGATAATCAATTATAGAGATGGTAGCCATGAAGGGGTTGCATATTTTTTCTTGTTACTTTCTGTATGTGTTGAGGGGAGGTCTATATTGAAAGAAGGAAGGTAGGAAGGTAGGAAGGGAGGAAGGGAGGGAAGAGGGAGGGAAGAAAGGAAAATAAATATGCATCTTTCTTCCTCTCTCCTACAAGTGTTAGAACTAAACATCCCCTAATTTTCAGGAGGTTATAAAGAGTTTCTCTCTTTTCCTTTTTGTCTCACTCACTAGTCTCCTTTGGGATACAGCTTCCTCCAGTGCTGGTGTCCTCCACAGAACAGTTATCCCACGTTAAGCTCCTGCTGGGTCTTCTGGGACAGACAGCTGTACTATGTGGTTTCCTATTGTCCAAGCGCCTGTAAAGGGCAGTTTCTCCAGGTCCTGGTTCCTGACCTATTTGTTTTTGTCTTCATTTTTATTGTGCTCTTAGGATACCCTACATTTGCTTACAGTAAAATGCCACAAATGTGGCCCCTTGCTCTGCACAAATGTTCTGTTTGGGGTCACTCAGGAGGCATCGTCATTCTTCTAATGTGGCTTCTTCCAACATCACTGATTGAGTATTTTCAGAAGAATTTCAGTAACATTTTTCACTATCTAGTAAGCCCCAAATATGTCTACCTTCTGGGCTGGAAGAGGTGTAACTCTCCTTTGGGCAACTTGTTGCATCTCTAGGGGTAATGGCTGCATATCATATGTTCTATTTCCTTTAATCTTTATCTATCTATCTATCTTAGTTCATTTTGGGGCTACTATAACAGAATATGAGAGACTGGGTAATTTATTCAAAAATTTTTTTCTCATACTTCTGGAGGCTAGGCATTCTAAGACCAAGGCACTGTTAGGTTTTGTGTCTGGTAAGGGCCTGTTGTCAACTTTAAAGATGGAGCCACAAATGCTGCATCCTGTGGAGACAAGGAACATTGTTTGTCACATAGCAGAAGAGCAGGAGAAAGAAAATCCAATATCACGAGTCCCCTTTCTTTTAGTGTCTCTATTTATGAAGGCAAAGTCCTCATGTCCCAATCACCTTTTAAGGGTCTCATCTATTAATACTGTTAAAATGGCAATTATATCTCTATATGAGTTTTGGAGGGGTCAAACATTGAAATCATTGCAGTACTATTAGTACTGATTATTATTATAATTATTATTAGAACTCTTTAACTCTTAATGACCAATTGATTTCGCACCAACTTTCTGTTAATAATTTTTATATTGAAGTTTATGTACTCAAATTACCATGTTGTTTATGTCCTCTGATTTTAATTCTTCAAGGACTTGGTGTTTGAATTACCTTGGGTCTAGAAATAGATGAGATCCAGTGACTCTACTGTGGTAACTCACTAAGAATTGTGCTTGTCAAATCAAAAGGATGTCATCATCTGGTACTCCAGAATCGGTTCTTTTATACAGAAATGAGGAAGGTCATATCAGTTATAAATATAGTGTCCCCCATACTCAGACATTAGCAATAAATCCTGAAGGCAGGAATTCCTCTCATGCATGAATTTCTCACTGTATTGATGAAGAGAGTGACTTCAGTGACTTTTTGTTGAGCATAGATGGAAATCAGGACTACATATTTCAGTTCAACATACCCATCTAACAGAGCCTCAAGGTTCCTTCCTCTATATTATCCCAAGGAAGCTCTAACACACAAACTCTCATAAGACACATCTCACTACCGAGGCCAAGAATTACTCAAATAAGTAAACGCTCCAGGTCTACAGGTAGCACATTGTATCCAGAATCTCTAGAAAGTCTATGTCAATTAATTTAGTACGATTTAACTTTGTTTTCCAATGTCCTTTGTCTAAAACCCTTAAAATCAAGTCCAAGAATAGGCGAAGCAGAGTAGAAACCTTAGGATAGGCTAGTTTGGGGATATAAAGTTTGTCTTCATTGCCCAAGACTTGCTTCTGGGGTGGTTTACAGTAGGAAAAATAATGACTTTGTGAGAGGAGATGGTTGAGGGTATGAACTTACGTAAATGGCATGCTGGAAGGAAAATTGTTAACCATGTCTAGGGACTAGCTATCTCTGGGAGAGGCAGTCTGTTTAACATTAGCAAAGCCCTAAGATGTCAAAGCATTATAAGTTACAAAAATTAAAAACAGATTAAGACAATAGGTTGTGGCTTTAAAAACAGATAACTTCCCACCAGGGTGTCAAAGTAATGCACTGAATCTTTCTGCGGTTCCAGCTGCACGCACCAGCAGTCTATCCTTGGGAAAACTGCTGAAACTCATAGTGAAGTCACACTCTGATGTGCCAATGGATCTAACTGAAATGTGCTGAAAATCTACCTCCGAGGATGCCATGTGGGCAATATAGCTGTGATATTAATAACTGCTGAGAAACTGCCTGGGATATGCTGCTGAAAGGCCATAAGGTCTCATACCAGCTGGTCTCCATACACTCCACTGCTGGAGGAAAGAAAAGAGAGAAACCAATCACACCAGGAAGTGAAGCCCATTTCCTAGCGTCCTTCCAGCACTCTTTACTTACCTACCTTGATACTATGGTAGCACGCAAGAGAAATGTTTACAAGGGCCATCTCCCTTATCACAATGCAGTAAAAGGTTGATTTGGATCTATGAAAGAATCATTTCATCAAAGCAAATTTGGTATATGATGTGTAAACACATTATTTGGAGATGAGAAAGTTAATTATTGGTTCAAATATTTACTTTGCACGGCAAACCTGCTACATCCATGTACCTACATGCACATATACGCAGAATGTTTAGTAGATTCTCCCATACAGGCTGCATTGTGTGTCTATCACTTATCTTTTTCTCTTCTTCTTTGTCCTTGTAATTTACTAAAGTACCCAGTTGTAAGAACTAGAGAATTTTCTAGTCCTCCAGCTCTCCTTCTTATTTTACCTTCACCCAATTTGTTACTCATCTTAGCCATTTCTAGGTTCATGATATTTATTTATCAACTTACTTAAATAGCGTAGGGTGTAATATAGAATACAACGGTATCTTTATTCAATGAAGTGTGAGCAGATGTAGAATATATCAATTCCGTTGGAGTTTTACAGAGTCTGAGAATATATATCATATCTCTTGCCTCTGCCAGGGTGATCTTAGAAGCAAATGTCTGTCAGCTGGAACCCAAGAATAGCTGTAATAATCAAAATAGACTGCCAATGTGATAGACTCAGATTCTGAGTGGGAAATGAACTTCAGTGATGCTAACCCATAGGATTTTTAAGATATTTTGTTACTACACCATACCCTGAGACATATGTACTCTTTCCTTAGCCCTAGTTCATCCTATTTCAAGTAGGTTGAAGTAAGTTACCAATTGTCAAATAGCTAATCCTTTCCTTCAGTCTTTGTTCATTATCTTCGGGGTCGTACTAGCATTTTCACGTCATACCCTTTCAGTCCTTTTCCTCTATGTGTCATCTCTTTCCTTGCTTTAGTTGCTTTTCTATTTTTCTTTTCTTCTTGTCTTGCCTGCTTACATCTTAGGCATTTTCCTCAAATTACCCAAAGTGCAGGGGGCATGGCTAACTCAGGCAAGGGACAGTCAGCCTTTTGTTACATTCTGACTTACACTGATTGCATAAGGCCCTCCCCCATTATGGAGGGCCACCTGCTTTACTCAGTTTACCTCTGAAATCGATAATCTTTTCCAAAAGTATCCTCACAGAGACACTGAAAATACTGTTTGACCAGTGGCCCAGCCAAGTTGACACATAAAATTAATCATCACAAATTATAATCATTTTGCTGTTGCTAACTTCCCATTTGTTCTTTGGGAAATATATTTTTAATTGTCTTTTGTATCTGTGAGTCAAGTCATCTGTCAAAAAATACTTACTTTTCACTACTTCCAAGTAATAATGCAAGATTAATGTGATAGTTTCATAATATACATTGAGCTCCTTGCAAGAAATAAACAAAATTGATGTTAAAATTGACATTTTAACATCATCAATATATTATAGTATTTTGATATATTCAACAGAGACTCAGTCATTTACATGACATGAATAATGAAAAAGACCTAAGAAAGGAAAAAAAACTGGCTCTGAAATCATCGGAAGAATTTTTGAGTAGATATGCACACACCCTGTGTTCTGTAATGGACGCTTTCTCTCATCCTAAAGGTACAGCACTGTAGGGTATGGTAAAGGGGAAAAAGCTTGTATGTTCTAGTTCAATTTCACTTTGAGGTTTGTATTGTAAGTGTTGCCTTGGATTGTATGTCAATATTTACCTTATCAGTGGACATGAGACTAATATTCAAAAGATCTAGGTTCTAGCCCAGAGACTTTGACACCTCTGTCCAATTAATTGCGTTGTTGGGTATCCACTTGTAAAATTGCTATAAGAAAGACATGATTTCTAACGAAACATCTGTTAATGATTCTGTAATGTTATACCAGACTAATAGCCAGTAGTTAAAAGATACAGAAAATGGCCGGGTGTTGTGGCGGGCACCTGTGGTCCCAGCTACTTGGGAGGCAGAGGCAGGAGACTCGCTTGAGCCCAGGAGTTGGAGGTTGCTATGAGCCGTAATGCCATGGCACTGTACCCAGGGGGATAGCTTGAGGCTCCGTCTCAAAAAAAAAAAAAAGAAGTAGATGTAGATTGAGAAAGGCAAGAAGCAACAGAGGTATGATGGGGGAGGTATAATAAAGCCTGAATTAGAGTAGGGGGTTGGGGGGAGACGTAGATGTAGAGGTGGGAGCACCTGGTGAGGGATAAAGAGGGAGTCGTCAGAATCCACCTTTGTTTCGGGGTGGGTGGGGAATTCATGCCGGAACCAATTAGGGACAAGAACTCTTTGGGGCGGGATAGGAGGAGGATGACATTAGGCAGGGCGAGATGGAGACTGAGGGACCCTGGTCACTGAACAGATAGCAGTGTGCCCTTAGGAAGCATCTCCTGCCAGGAAGTCCTAAGCAGGGGTGTCCAACCTGTGGGCCACATGTTGATTATGGGAGGACTGTTTTGCTTATCTGTGGTGGCAGATACACCCATTACAAAAATTATGCATGTTTTTTGTTTGTTTGTTCACCAACTGTTGCTAGCGTTTGTGTATTCAATGTGGGCCTGAGACAACTTTTCTTCTTCTTCTTTTTTTTTTTTAGAGACAGAGTCTCACTTTATTGCCCTTGGTAGAGTGCCGAGGTGTCACAGCTCACAGCAGCCTCCAACTCCTGGGCTTAGGGGATTCTCTTGCCTCAGCTTCCCAAGTAGATAGGACTACAGGCGCCTGCCACAACACCTGGCTACCTTTTGTTGCTGTTTGTCTGGGGCCAGGTTTGAACTCACCTCCCTCAGTATATGGGGCCGGCGCCCTATCCACTGAGCAACCCGTGCCGCCTGACAACTCTTCTTCCAATGTGGGGAGGAGCCAAAAGGTCAGACACCTCTATACAGGATTCTGACTTTTCCCATACCTGCTTAAGATGATTTTCAAAAATCAGCTTTATTGAGCTACAATAAACACACATATTTTAAGTGCACATTTCAATGATAAATGTGCACATCTTTTGCACAACCGCTACCAGAAAGATATTTCTGTCATTACAGAAATTTCTCTCTTGTCCCTTTGCCAACAGTTCCTATATCCCCTACTGATCTCATTTCTAGTACTATAATTAATTTTGCCTGTTTTAGAACTTCAAATAAATAAAATTATTCAGAAAATTTTATTTTGTGTCTTTTTTTTTTTTTTTGCTCAGCATTGTATTTCTGAGATTCATCAAGTTGTGAACATCAGTGATGTGTTTATACTTATTTCCAGGTAATACTCCAAGAAGTGCCACAGCTTTTTTTTTTTTAGAGACAGAATCTCATTTTATCGCCCTCAGTAGGGTGCTGTGGCATTACAGCTCACAACACTGCAACCTCCAACTCCTTGACTTAGGCAATTCTCTTACCTTAGCCTCCCAAGTAGCTGGCGCTACCGGTGCCCACCATAACAACCAGCTATTTTGAAGTACCACAGTGTTTTATCCATTCATCTGTTGATATCTTTAGTTTTCACCCAATATAAAAAGATTCTTATAGGGTGGTGCCTGTGGCTCAGTGGGTAGAGCATGAGACCTATATACGGTGGGTGGTGGATTTGAACTTGGCCCCAGCCAAACTGCAACAAAAAAATAGCTGGGCATTGTGGCAAGCACCTGTAGTCCCAGCTACTTGGGAGGCTGAGGCAAGAGAATTGCTTAGGCCCAGGAGTTGGAGGTTGCTGTGAACAGTGATGCCACAGCACTCTACCGAGGGCGATAAAGTTAGACTCTGTCTCAAAAAAAAAAAAAAAAAGATTCTTATAAACATTTGTGTATAATCCCTTTGATAATATGTATTTTCATTTCTCTCAGATCAATACTTTCAATATTTCACTTAGAAGTGAAATCACTTGATCATAAAGTATGTATTTAATTTTTAAATAAACTTACCAAATTGCTTTCCAAAGTGGCTGTACCATTCTCTTTTTCTATCAGCTGTGTCTGAACAGTTCAGTTGTTCTACATTCTTTCCAACACTTAGTGTGCTCAAACTTTTTCTTTTTTAGATTTTAGCCTTTCAGCAGGTATGAAGTAGCATTCCATTGTGGTTTATATGCTTATTGGAGATTCATATATCCTCTTTTGAGAAGCAAAATCTTTTGCTTCAATTTTTGAAAATTGGGTTATTTATGTTATTACCAAATAGTAGAAGTTCTTTTAAATTCTGGATACAAGTCCTTTGTCAGATAATTGTTTTGAGAATAACTTCTCCTAGTCTGTAATTTGCCTCTTAATTTTCTTAGTAGCATCTTTTGAAGAAGATATGATAGAAATTTCAATAAAGTCAATTTGTAGGGGTTATTTGTTATGGTTCACATGGGTTTTATCCCATCTGAGAAATCTTCAATTATCTCAAGTTTATAAAGATTTTTCTCCCCTAACAAGCGTACAAGTGAACTTTTCTAGAACTAGAATATAAATGTTTTGATACAATGACTAAGCAAATGACATGAACTCTATGTTAACCAGCTTGATGAAAGTATTTCAAATTGTATATGAAAACACTACAATGTACCCCATGTTTGCATTAATGTATACAGCTATCAATTAATAAAAAAACACATAAAATAAGAATGAACTTTTTCTTAATCTTGTTTTCCTTTAAATAGTTAGAGGGTAAAAAAGGAACAAATATAAAGGATGGAAGAAGAGTAGAGAGAAATTATGGCCCACGGGAAGAGGAAAGCAATTAGTGAAAGGAAAACAATGGAGAAAGGTGAATTTATCTCTCAGGTCGGAAATCAGTATTAAAAATTTAAAACATTGGAACCAGAACATCATTACCAACTTCAAACAAAGAGAAGCACTTTACTGCATTGTTGTTAACTTTTTCCAAGTCAGAGTATTCAGAATGCATTTCCCCCACATATTCAGCTATTCACAATTTAATGACCATCAAGTTAAATGACCAATACAGACAAAGTTCCTGGACAACTATATTTTTCAGTATAAACAAAATCATTTTTGTACCAAGGATGTTTATACCTAAGCAGTATAGTACCTTCCTAAGCAAAGTTCTACTGTGTAAAACAGAGACCACATGAAGAAGTTGTTCTGTATATTTCCTCTCAGAATTTGACTGTACAATGTGACCTTTAGTGAAAGCTGGCATTATAGACAGAAAGTTTGAGATCTCAATTACATGAGAACATTTCTTAACAAATTGAAAGCAGTGACCTGTCTCCAGTCTAACAGATAATATAAATATATATGTGGTCCAGTTTTATACACACACAGACACACACACACACACACACACACACACACACTAGGGGTATCTACCTATGTATATATCTATCTATAAACATATGTGTGTGTGTGTGTGTGTGAGTGTGAGAAATACAGAGAAGATGCACTCAGGTGGCTAAGGGTAGAAGGTGGAAGAAGGCAGAAAAAGAAGGGTCTAAATTTCATTAGGACAGCTTCATTGAAAACCAATGCCTGAGTGATGTAATAAACTATTCTCATTTTGTAATGAAGAATTTTAATTGATGAGATAAAAATAATCATTTCATTTCTTAAACTTGGATTTTTCTTTAAAATGTGCTGTGGCTGCACTTCATTTCACACACCTGAGCAGTCATAAATTTCTTCATGGAGCCATATTTGCCTTCTAGCATCAGCTTTTATGAAATCTATCGGACAACTTACATGAAAAATGTATATTCCTACAAAGAAAAAATTTTTAACCAAATGACTTGTTTCACTTGCTAAAAAAAACCTAACAGGTTTTTCAAAAAAAAAAATTTTTTTTTAATATTTCTGTTAGTAGAAAAAAGGTTTTCAGTGACTCAACAGATAACACCTTATCTCATACTGCAATTCTCTCAGGCAGTGCAGACGCATCTCATGTTCTTTCACAGTGCAGTTCACTTGGAGACAAAAGCAAGAAGAATTTGTTTCACTTGAGCTATTCCCTTTTAACATATGCTTTCCAGATCACTAAAGTTATCTTTAAAATCATAACAGTCAAGGGTGTTGCCTGTGGCTCAAGGAGTAGGGTGCTGGCCCCACATACTGGGCGTGGTGGGTTCAAGCCTGGCCCCAGCCAAAACTGAAAAAAAAAAAAAAAAAAAGAAAAATTGTAACAGTCAAAAGGGCATCAGCTATAACCATCGAAATTGTTATGGACTTTTTTTAGTGCTATAATGTTCAATAAAGGATGAGAAATTTGTTCAACTTCGTTCATTAACGTCCCAGCATTCATAGTTTACCAGGTATGTAGATTGCCCTATAATTACCTACAAATTAACTATATTAAAAGATATCTGATTTTAAAATATCATGTTCCAAAACCACCTCTTATGAAATATGACCACTGGAGAAAAAAGAATTCTTATGTTACCATTCTAAATAAGAATATCTCATTGGCCTTGCTGTTAAAAGAACAATAGAAGACTAATTAGCTCAACTATGCATTACTCCCAGCGAGGGAACCCCAAAGCCCATAGTAATTTTGACACAGATGTGTGCCGCATGATACCTTTATTATATGCTAATGATATTTGACCAGGAAAAATAATAAAAACTTTTTTAAAAACTCAATTAGAACAATTTCATCATAATTAAAAAAAAAGCTTTATGTTTACGATAAGTTAACATTTTTGCTAATTCGATTATGTTCTATGCATTTCTGGTTTATACATAGATGAATCTAATGCTCTTTTCAGCTGAAATACCTATTTTATCTCTAAATGTCTATCATATGTTAAATGATAAAGAACTACACCCAATCAGCTAACAAAGGATTTAGGTTTTCATTAGTCTTTTTTCTCATAATTGTTACTGCCTTGGTATGAGAAGGTATGGTATATCATACCTTCTCTTCTCTTCACAAGAATTTTATAAGGAGAAATGCATTTATTTCATCTATTAGGCAGAAGGGGATCTTTTGGTTGTTTGTTGGTAGTGGTGGGTGGTTTCAGCCAACATCAGAAAGATAGCTTGGAAAATTAAAAATATGCATTTGGGTTCACAGATGTTGAAAATTAACTGATGCTACCCTATGTTCTTTTCTATTTTTGTTTGTGTATTTATTTTTCCTGTTCTGCTAGACTAATGAAGTCAGACTCACCTGCAGACCTGGGGCCACATGTGGTCTTCTGGATCCTTGAATGCAATCTTTTGACTGAACCAAATTTTACCGAACAAATCCCTTTATTAAAATAGGTGCAGTAGAGAAAGGTGAAGGTCCTCTTGCCTCTTTTGGTGCTTAAGAAAGAACAACCTTGAAATCAGAAGGCCATAGGTTCCCCAGCCCTGATTGGTCAATATTTATTGAATATGTGTACTGTGGAATAAAGGAAGAAGTTAATGCTAAAATTCTACATTGTGAGGAGCTAAAAAGCAGGTATTCATTTTAAGGAATTTTTCCTGTTTACCTTTTACCTTGATGACTTGCACAATTAAACATCAGATAAAAAATTATGTGCTGTCACTGATAGAAAATGATGACGGTTGCAAAGCATTATTCTCTGTGTTAGCTTTACTTTGGAATTACATAGGGGAAAATACCATTGCCTAGGTCCCACACCAAGTGATCCAGTGCTCTTGTTATAATTGTACTGGAATGTAGTCTGGGTATTGGGATTTTTTTAAAAAATCTCTTAAAGAGGTTTGGATGTGCAAATAAGATTATAAACCAATATAATGATGACAGGGATAAAAAAGAAATTTCAGGATACATTGTAATCTTAATTTATGAAAATTAAAAGGAAAATTTTAGAAGCAAATTTTATGTCATGTAACAAATGTCTTCCATTTCTGATTGACATACCAGCACACACAGAACTACATCCATCCTTAAGCACTTTCCTCTGTTCTTTTCCTTATAGTTCACAGAAAAAAAAATGCATAAAAACAAAGACTTGTCAAAAGAACTAAATTCAACCTATTCCTTAAACATTAACAACATCATTATGCATAAAGTTAAAAGCGATGGATGGGAGAAGAACATGGAGATACTGATTCGAAACCTACAGTCTCAAATGACCAATTTATGTAAATTCAGAAGACACAAATATGTTTCTGTGCTTGTCTACTTAGCTGTGTGTTTGATAGTCCAACCCTTCTCACTCTGAGTTTTAAAAATTACTTACCCCTCCTAAATAGTGGTTCATTCAAAAAATCTGGGCCCAATCTTGTCACAAATCAATTATTATTTAATAAGCCTTATCCTAGAACCCAGAAACAGACCTGGGGTATTCCAATCTGGCTTCAGGCCCCAATTCCTGTAAGTAGATTCTCACCCTGCCCAACATGTGCAAACCCTTGCTTTGCGGCTTCGAGAGCCTTTCACCAGATCTTAAGGAGTTCGTGCTTAGTGTCTCCTACTTCTCAGGAATTAGAGGCCTTTTTTTAGGTAAAAACGATAGCTTTGGGTACCAAGATTACTGAGCAGAATTACCAGCTAGAAACGTGTGTACTTCTGTTCAATCCAACAAATTCACTGAATATGCTAGGGCTGTTATTATGACAGCTCTGTTTTCTAGACCCAAAACTAAGATACTGCTTAGAAGTGTCCAGCAGTAGGAGAAGGAAGGTTTTTGATGACAGGCTCACTAAATCCAGAGGTAACTAAAACAGTTTTTCCTAAAGTACTCTTTTTGATCGTTTATGTAGTAGCCCTGGAGGTTTTTCTTGTTCCCAATGCTAGAATTCTTACTGCCTCTCAAAACAGGAAAGGGTGATTTAATTCTGATGCCAGAAATATTTAGGGAAAACAGAATTATGGAAACTATTCAGGGAAAGGGCACTAGTTTGAACACAGTATTTAATCTACTATCTTTCCATTTATTGACTGTGTGAGATGGAGAAAAATATTCTTTACATAATTGTTTTTTCATCTGTAAATTTATAGGAATAATTCCTATTTGAAGCATTGTTATTAGATCACAGTTATTAAAATTAAATTAGATAATACTCCCAGGATGGTGCCCAGAAAGGTAGGTACTAAAGTGTACCAATAATTAATATTATTGCTAAGAATAGAAATTACCTCCCATACATCTTCAAAAATGCATATAAAAACTTTTTCTTTCACTTTATAAAGAACTTTATCTGTGAAGTCTAAAATTGTCCACCAGCAGTGAAGTGTTGTTGGAAATGTAGATTACCACTTTTGCAGTTAATCCACTCACAACATAATGCTTCAGCTAGAAATGTAACAGGAAACACGGCTTTCTGAAAAAAAAAGGAGAGCTAACAAGGAGATGTTTTCATCTATTTTAAGCTAATTTTTTAAATACTTCTGTTCCACAGCAGGATTGTTTCAATTCCAACAGCTCTTCACACACAACTATCAGCCAGGTTAAGGGTTTAGTGCATGGTTATTATGACATGACTTCTGACAACAGCAATCAGCTATTGTGAGTAAGTGAAAGTTGAAAAGATTGAATTGGTCAAATAAAAGCATTTTTTGCTGGGAATGCAATTGAGAAAGGCAACAGTCAAAACACTGCCAAGGTGATTCATGATGTTGGAATGTTATCTGGACTGGGTCAGAGAATAGGTTCCAGCGGTGTCCTGCTTTAAAGCTTAACTTCAAATTTGAATTCTGGTAATCTAAGATCTATCTGAAACTCCACAAGCATGTTCAGAACAAAGACCATAAAATGTTATTGAATGTTTATCATTTGTAAAAGGGAACATACCAAAGCTGGATAATGGTTCTGATTTAAAATCTCTATTGTCAAGGATAAATACTTTTTATATAAACATATTATCAGAAAAGAGGGATTTTATTGCTTTTGTTTTGATACTATGATGTTTTTTAATATGCTTTTTTTTTGTTTATGTTTGGCCATTCCAAGCTCTTACTGAAAATAATTATTTAGTGATAAAAGTGGGTGATTTATTTGGAGCTATTTGTAAATCCATAGTGAATAGAGGAAAGGAGGAAGAAAAATGATGACCTTGAGAACAAAAGAGAGAGAGGCAACCCTAAGATTCCTGCTTCATCCCCCAGAGATTCTGGTTGAGTGTGCTGATATAGAAGGACACTGGGCCTCTGGAGTAGGGTCTGAAGTAGGAGAACTATGAAACTCTGAGAAAAGAAATAGATGCAGATGTTAGCAAATGGAAAAACATACCATGTACATGGCTGGGAAGAATCAACATTGTTAAAATGTCCATACTACCCAAAACAATCTACAAATTTAATGCAATCCCTATTAAAGTACCATTGTCAGACTTCAAAGAACTTGAAAAAATAGTACTTCATTTTATATGGAATCAGAAAAAAACTCGAATAGCAAATACATTACTCAGAAATAAGAACAAATCAGGAGGCATCACATTACCAGACCTCAGGCTATACTATAAATCTATAGTGATCAAAACAGCATGGTACTGGCACAAAAACAGAACGGTAGATTTATGGAACAGAGTAGAAAACCAAGAGATGAACCTAGCTACTTAACATCATTTGATCTTCAACAAGCCTATTAAAAATATGCAGTGGAGGAAAGACTCCCTATTTAACAAATGGTGCTGGATGAACTGGCT
>CAUYQV010082442.1:0-18682 GCA_963574575.1 Galagoides demidoff
GCCTGTGGTCCCAGCTACTTGGGAGGCGGAGGCAGGAGACTCGCTTGAGCCCAGGAGTTGGAGGTTGCTATGAGCTGTGATGCCATGGCACTCTACCCAGGGGTATAGCTTGAGGCTCCGTCTCAAAAAAAAAAAAAAAAATGTCTTGTCCCTATTTTTTTCTCTTTAGGAATTTATAATTTGGAAGTGCATATATTGGGAAGTTGGATGGCATAGTGGTCAATAGTGCAGGCTCTGGAGTTTATGTACTTTAGCATTTGACTTTTGTGAACATTTTTATTTTTGTAATTTTATAAAATCATTCTGTCAAAACCCAGGATGGAGGCCAGGTGCAGTGGCTCACACCTATAATCCTAGCACCCTGGGAGGCTGAGGCAGGTGGATTGCCTGAGCTCACAGGTTTGAGACCAGCCTGAGCAAGAGCAAGACCCCACCTCTAAAAATAGCCAGGCATTGTGACAGGCACCTGTAATCCCTCCTACCTGGGAGGCTGAGGCAAGAGAATTGCTTGAGCCCAGAGGTCTTAGGTTGGTGTGAGCTATGATGCCATATCTCGGATGGGGGTGGGGAGTGACAAAGTGAGACTGTCTCAAAAAAAGAAAAAAAAAAGTTCTCTGCAGCATGTGATGCTGTGTGATAGCATTTTACCCCTAGTAGAACTTTCAAAATTGGAGTTAATCCTCTAAAACCGTGCCCCTGCTTTCTCAACTAAGTTTATGCGATATTCTGTATCTTTTGTTCTCATTTCAACAATGTTCATAGCCTTTTGACCAGTAGATTCCATCTTAGGAAATGTCCTTCTGTGTTCATCCACAAGAAGCAACACCTCACCCATTCAAGTTTGATCCTTAGAGTGAAGCAGTTCACTCATCTTCACACTCTACTTCTAGTTCTGCTTCTCTTGCTATTTCCACAACTGCAATGACATCCTCCACTAAAGTCTTGAACACCTCAAAGTCTTTTTTTTTTCTTGAGTCTCACTCTGTAGCCCTGGGTAGAGAGCTATGGCATCATAGCTCACAGCAACTTCAAACTCTTGCACTCAAGCAATCCCCTTGCCTCAGCCGCCTGAGTAGCTGGGTCTACAGTTGCACACCACTACACCCAGCTAGATTTTCCCTTTTTAGCAGAGATGGGGTCTTGCTCATGCTCAGGTTGATCTTGAACTCCTGAACTCGGGCAATCCCCCCAACTTGGCTTCCCAAAGTGCTAAGATTATAGGCATGAGTCACCGCACCTGGCCTCTGAAAGTCATTCTTGAGGAATGGAATCAGCTTCCTCTAAACTCCCACTAATGTTGATATTTTGACTGCCTCCTGTGAATCACAGATGTTGTTAATGGTATCTAGAATGGTGTATCCTTTCCAGATTTTCAATTTACTTTGCCTGGGTTTATCAGAGGAATCACTATCTATAGCAACTATAACCTTGCAAAATGTATTTCTTAAATAATATGACTTGAAAGTCAAAATTACTCCTTGACCCATGGATTACAGAATGTATGTTATGTTAGAAGGCATGAAAACAACATCTCTATTAAAACTTGAATGACTAGGTGCACTGTCAATGAGCAATAATATTTTGGATGGAATTTTTTTCCTATGCAGTAGGTCTCAATAGTGGGCTTAAAATACTCAGTAAACCATGCAAAAAACAGATGTGCTGTCATCTAGGCTTTGTTGTTCCATTTATAGAACCCAGGGAGAGTAGGCATCATTTTTAAGGAGCCTGGGATTTTCAGAATGGTAAATGAACACTAGCTTCAACTTAAAGTCACCAGATGCCTTAGCCCCCAACAAGAGAGTCAGTCTATCCTTTGAAGTCAGGCATTGACTTCTCTTTAGCTTTGAAAGTCCTAGATGATATCTTCTTCCAATAGAAGCTTATTTTGTCTATCTTGAAAGATCTGTTGTTCAGTATCAATGATCTTAGCTAGGTCTTTGGATAACTTGCTGCAGCTTCTACATCAGTACTTGCTACTTCACCTTGCACTTGTATGTGCCACTTGAGATGGTTTCTTTCCTTAAACCTCTGCTAGCATCAATTTGTTTTTTGCAGCTCCCTTACCTCTTGCAGCCTTTAAGATTGTTAGGGCCTTGGTGTAGATTAGGCTTTGACATAATGGAATGTTGTGGTTTGTTTGATTTTCTATGAAGACCACCAAATCTTTCTCCATAGCAGCAATAAGGCTGTTTGCGTTCTTATTATTTGTCTGTTTGTTGGAATAATGTAGTACTTACTTCAAGAACTTTCAGCCTGGTGCAGTGGCTCATGCCTGTAATACTAGCACTTTGGTAGGCTGATGTGGGTAGATCACCTGAGCTCAGGAATTGGAAACCAGCCTGAGCAAGAGCAAGACCCTGTCTCTACTAAAAATAGAAAAACTAACCTAGGTATTGTGGTGGGCGCCTATAGTCCCAGCCACTCAGGAGGCTGAGGCAAGAGGATCTATTGAGCCCAAGAATTTGAAGTTGATGTGAGCTATGATGCCACGGCACTCTACTGAGGGCAACAAACTACAAAAAAAAAAAAAAAAAACTTTCCTTTGCGGGCGGCATCTGTGGCTCAAAGGAGTAGGGTGCCGGCCCCATATACCAGAGGTGGCGGGTTCAAACCCAGCCCCAGCCAAAAAAAAAAAAAATTGCCTTTGCATTTGCAACTTGGCTAACTGTTTTGCACAAGAAGCCTAGCTTGCAGCCTCTCTTGGTTTTTGATATGCCTAAGATTAATCATTTCTAGCTGTTGATTTAAAGTAAGTTGTGTGACTCTTCCTTTCATTTGAGCACTTGAATGTCATTGTAGGGTTTTGATTTGACCTAATTTCAGTATTTTGTGTCTTGGGGATTACGGAGGCCCAAGAGGAGGTGGGGAGACAGGAGAGGAGTGAGAGCTGGTCAAAAAATGGAGCAGCACAGGGCAGCACCTATGGTTCAGTGGGTAGGGTGCCAGCCCCATATACCAAGGGTGGTGGGTTCGAACCCAGCCCTGGCCAAACTGTAACAAAAAAGTAACCAGGCCTTGTGGTGAGTGCCAGAAGTCCCAGCTACTCGGGAGGCTGAGGCAAGAGAATCGCCTAAGCCCAGGAGTTGGAGGTTGCTGTGAGCTATGATGCCATCGTACTCTAACGAGGGTGATAAAGGATTTAGAAACTCTGTCTCCAAAAAAAAATGGAGCAGTTAGAACACCCATGACATTGACCAGTTGAACTCAATCTTACCTCCTTACCCATTATTCCTCTTTGTGGAGCACGTTGCCCTGACCCCACCCAATAGACCAGTGTTTTCAACCTTTTTTTATCTCGTGGCTCACTTGAATCTATAGTTAAACTTCCATACTTAAATTATGTTGATCAAAAGAAAGAATAAAAAAAAAGAATACACTCAAGAGAAGGAGGGAGGTAGGGTCTTGGTGTGTGACACACCTTTTGGGGGCAAGACACGATTGTAAGAGGGACTTTACCTGCCAAATGCAATCAGTATAACCTAGTTTCTTGTACCCTCAATGAATCCCCAACAATAAAAAAAGGATGGCGCCTGTGGCTCAAAGGAGTAGGGCACTGGCCCCATATGTCGGAGGTGGCAAGTTCAAACCCAGCCCCGGCCAAACACTGCAAAGAAAAAAGGATATACTCCATGGCACCTCATGCTTATAATCCTAGCACTCTGAGAGGCTGACATGGGGCCAATTGCTTGAGCTCAAGAGTTCGAGACCAGCCTAAGCAAGAATAAGACCCCCTCTCTACTAAAAGTAGAAAAACTGGCCAGGCATTGTGGTGGGCACATGCAGTCCCAGCTACTTGGGAGGTTGAAGCAGGAAGTTCACTTGAGCCCAAGAGTTTGAGGTTGCTGTGAGCTATGATGACGCCATGGTACTCTACCCAGGATGACAGAGGGAGACTCTGTCTCAAAAAAATAAAAACATTGACCAGTCTTTCATGGGTGTGGTTCATGGTGCCCCATAACCATTACAACAATGACATCAAAGATCACTGAGTACAGATCCCTGGAACAGATAATAATAATGACAAAAAAATTTTAATATTACAAGAATTACAAAAATGCGACATAGAGACATGAAGTGAGCACCTGCTATTGGGAAAATGGTGCCGGTAGACTTGCTTGATCCAGGGTTTCCATAAACCTTGCGTGTGTAAAAGTCTTAGTATGTGTAAGGCACAATTAAATGAAGTGTGCTTGTGACATGAATAACTTCTTACCCTTGTAGTCTTACAGCCAGTTTATACAGCACTTTCACTTTTATTTAATAGATGTGTTTTGTTTTTTTTTTTGAGGCAGAGTCTCAAGCTGTCACCCTGGATAGAGTGCCATGGCATCACAGCGCACAGCAACCTCATACTCTTGGGCTCAAGTGATTCTCATGCCTCAGCCTCCTGAGTAGCTGGAACTACAGGCACCTGCCACAACGCCCAGCTATTTAGTTGCAGTTGTCATTGTTGTTTAGCTGGCCCGGGCTGGTTTCAAACCTGCCAGCCTCAGTGCATGTGGCCAGCACTGTAACCACTGTGCTATGGGTGGTGAGCCAGATGTTATGCTTTCACAGCCATTTTATGACTCAGACAATCAAGGCTCAGAGATTAGTGACTTAGTCAAAATCATAAAAGTGATCAGATGGCAGATTTCAGTCTTAAACCAAAACTCCTCTTTACCAATTTATTGCATTTTCTACTGTAACACTGAAGCCTCTTTTTGTGGGATAAGTTTCTAAAGTATCCCACAACCTTAAATTATCTAAAACTCCATTTTTTAAGGAGAAAATTTTGAAATTCACCTTTATTAAAAGCTGCTTGACAGATGTATTTCTGAGAAAAACAATGCTCATTTCCAGGGAGTTAAAAGATGTTGTTGTCCCTTTGAATAGTTAGTTGTCTTTAGGTTGAAAGTAAGATTTTTTTTTTTTTTTAGAGACAGACTCACTTTATCGCCTTCGGTAGAGTACCATGGTGTCACAGCTCACAGCAACCTCCAGCTCTTTGGCTTAAGTGATTCTCTTGCCTCAGCCTCCCAAGTAGCTGGGACTACAGGCGCCTGCCACAATGCCCAGCTATTTTTTGTTGCAGTTTGGCCGGGGCCAGGTTTGAACCCACCACCTGGTATATGGGACTGGTGCCCTATCCACTGAGCCACACGTGCCAAAAGTAAGATTTTTAACATCTCTCAGTGGCTGAATATGTGAATGTTTTCTAATTTTTTTTTCTTTTCTTCCCTTTTCTGTAAAGATGTAGCAATAGCTGTAACATATAACTGTGATGGATCATATAGCATGCAGGTAAGCCTTATTGGTTTGGTTCTACAGTTTAGAGCTAATCTTACCTTCTCCTATTGAATAGGGTCTTTTCACTCTCTCGTTTCTCTTAAGCATTTGACTATTGTGACTTTATTTCAGACCCAATTTGGGGAAATTACTTGCTATATAGTTTCTGATTGTTCCCTCTGCTTGACTGTGGTTTCCTTAGAGTAAAAGTTTGGCAAAAAGTGGATGGCACCTGTGGCTCAGTGAGTAGGTCACAGGCCAACCCCAGCCAAACTGCAACAACAAAAAAAATAGCCGGGCTTTGGGGCGGGCCCCTGTAGTCCCAGCTACTTAGGAGGCTGAGGCAAGAGAATCACCTAAGCCTGAGAGCTGGAGGTTGCTGTGAGCTGTGACAGCACGGCACTCTACTGAGGATGACAGAATGAAACTCTTACTCAAAAAAAAAAAAAAGTAATAGCCTTGAATCAGGTGCTAACAAGCCTCTGAAGTATGTGCACACATTCATATCAGAAGTAGCAGTTCTCAAATTTGTAGCCTCCAGAATCTGATACACTTGTAAAAATTATTGAGAACCTCTACCTGCCAAAGAACATTTGTTTGTGCTACTTGCACTGATTGATATTTACCATTTAAAAAATTCAACTCAGAAAATTTTATTTTTTATCATTTTTTTTATTTTTAATTTTTATTTTTTTGAGACAGAATCTCACTTTTACCCTCATTAAAGCATCCTGGTGTCATAGCTCACAGCAAGCTCAAACTCTTGGGCTCAACCAGTCCTCTTGCCTCAACCTCCCAAGTAGCTGGGCCTACAGGTGCCTGACACAACACCCAACTAGCTTTTCTATTTTTAGTAGAGATGGGTCTCACTCTTTATCAGGCTGAGCTCAAGCAATCCACCTGCCTCAGCTTCCCAAAGTGCTAGAATTACAGGCAAGAGCCACTGTGCCCAGCCCATATTATTTTTATAATTGTGGTTAAATACATATACCATAGGCTCAGCCCCTGTAGCTGAGAGGGCCAGGGCGCCAGCCACATACGCCAGAGCTGGTGGGTTCAAATCCAGCCCACGCCTGCCAAACAACAATGACAGCTACAACCAAAAATAAAATAGCTGGGCATTGTGACAGGCACTGTAGTCCCAGCTACTTGGGAGGCTGAGGCAGGAGAATCATTGAAGACCAAGAGTTTGAGGTTGCTATGAGCCACGGCACTCTACCCAGGGTGACAGCTGAGACTCTGTCTCAAAAAAAAAAAATACATATGCCATAAAACTTGCCATTTTAGCCATTTTTACATGCATAACTCAATTGCATTAAATACATTCAAATTTTTGTACAATCATCACAAGTATCCATCTCCAAAGCGTTTTTCGTCTTGTGGAGGTGAAATTCTGCATAGTAATGCGGGAACAGTACCCATTCCTTCTCCACACCCTCCACGAGACGCCTGGGAACCACCATTCTATTTTTGGTCTCTGTGGATTTGACTACTCTAGGTATCTGAGAATAATTTAGTATTTGTCCTGTTGTGACTGACTTTTTCACTTAACATAATGTCTTCAAGTTTCTTCCATATGGTAGCTTGTGTCAGAATTTCCTTCCTTTTTAAAGCTGAATAATATTCTGTTGTATGTGTATGCCATATTTTCTTTATCCATGCATCTATGAGTGCATACTTGGGCTGTTCAGCTTTGGGGTATTGTGACTAATGCTGCTATGAACATGGGTGTACAGATCTTTCTTCAAGATGCTGTTTGCAATCCTTTGGGGCATATGTCCAGAAGTGGAATTGCTAGATTACATGTTAATTCTATTTTGGTTTTTTTAGAAACCACCATACCTTTTTCCATAGGAACTGCATCATTTTGCATTCCCACCAACAGTGCACAAGGGTTCCAGTTCCTTCATGTCTAGCCACCACTTACTATTTTCTGAATCTTTGTAATGATAGCCATCCTTGTGGGTGTGAAGTGGTATCTGATTGTGACTTTGACTTTCATTTTTGTAATCACTCATGATGTTGAGCATCTTTTCATATGTTTATTGGTCTTTTGTATATATTCTTTACAGGAATATCTATTGAAGTCCTATGCCTATTTTTTAATATAATGTTTTTGTTAAATTGTAATATAAATTGAGAAAAATTTAAAACTTAAAATTATACAAATATGGGGGAGGGGGCCTGTAGCTCAGTGGTTAGGGTGCCGGCCACATACACCAGGGCTAATGGGTTTAATCCCAGCCTGGACCTGCTAAAAAAACAAACAAAAAATAGCTAGGTGTTGTGTGGTGGGTGCCTGTTAGTCCCAGCTCCTAGGGAGGCTGAGGCAAGAGAATCACTTGAGCCCAAGGGTTTGAGGTTGATGTGATGCCAGCACACTCTATAGAGGGTGATAAAGTGAGACTCTGTCTTAATAAATAAATAAATAAATAAATAATACAATTCTCGATCTCGTTATGTTCATCTGTGATGCCAGCACACTCTATAGAGGGCGACAAAGTGAGACTCTGTCTTAATAAATAAATAAATAAATAAATAAATAAATAAATAAATAAAATTATACAATTCTCGATCTTGTTATGTTTATCAGAGCAATGGCATCACATATTCAGCAGCCTCTAGAAACTGAGAGAATAAGGGTAAAAACAGAAATGACATCCTAGTCTTAGCATGTAGATAGTTTGACTTCATGGACTGCCTAAAAGGGTGTTGGGCACCCCAAGGAATTCATAGGTCACAGTTTGAGAATTCCTATCTACTGTGAACTTTACAACAGTGCTTAATTAAAAGAAGTCCAGGGCGGCACCTATGGCTCAGTGAGTAGGGCGCCATCCCCATATATCAAGGGTGGTGGGTTGGAACCCAGCCCCAGCCAAACTGCCTCCAAAAATAGCCAGGCCTTGTGGCGGGCACCTATAGTCCTAGCTTCTCAGGAGGCTGAGGCAAGAGAATCGCCTAAGCCCAGGAGTTGGAGGTCGTTGTGAGCTGTGAACGCCCTGGCACTCTACCAAGAGTGGTAAAGTGAGACTCTATTTCTTAAAAAAAAAATTAAAAATTAAAAAAATAAATAAGTAAATAAAAAAAGTCCAGTACACTGGAAAAATGGAGTGCTAAAAAGGTTTAAAAAAAAAACAATGTAGGAAACCAACCACATTCCTATAATAAGGTACAGATTTAGGGAATAAAATAAATTATTTTTACTGTGAGCCAAGAGATGGCAAATCCTGCAAAATGGATTCATTCAATGATACGGCTTTGGACCTTCCAACACTTTGAGACACATTGTTTTTCTTTCTCTGAGATTCAGGAAAACCATGGGAAGTCTACCCACCTTTGTATGTGCAAATGCAATTCATATTGGTGCCTCTGGTTTGGGATGTTTTCTTCTCCCTTGGTCAAGTAAATTGCCAGTTTATTCTAATCTGCTTATGGAACTATATTCATAATTTTAGAATGTGCCTCTTATGAATATTAAAAAAACTAATTCCAATGTAACCTTTATGTCCTGAGAATTTCATAAACACTCAAATGGCTGTCTTAGTAGTCACAAAGCAGAGTAAAATGTCACATTTAACTTAGGACAGATGAGAGCTAATATATAATGCATAACTATTACAGTATAACCTGTTTCACCTTAGCGCACATAATGTATTTTAAAACAATAGCCACAAGGCTTCTACACTAACATTGTGGGAATTAAAATGAAGAATATAGAGAGTAGATTAAAAGAGCTTTTTAATATATATAAGGAAAATTTCTCTTGAGAGAAAATATTCTTTAAAACAGAAAAATTTCATGCCCCTCCCCCCCTTTTTTGGATGGGGCTGGGTTTGAACCCATCTCTGGCATATGGGGCCAGCGCCCTACCCTTTTGAGCCACAGGTGCTGCCCTCATGCCCTTTTTTTAAATCAGCTTCCCTGAAACACTGAGTGAAGTCTGTTTTTTAGCATGCAGTCTCTTAAAAAATTGTGGTCAATCTCTAGCCAATTTATCTTCTTAAGTCATCACTGAAACCCATGAATTAGGTCTACATTTTAATGAAGTAAAAGAAATACCACCTAATTATGTGGTTCTGGCTTTTTTTATTATTGACTTTGGCACAGAAATACTAAATTTGATTTTAGAAAATGAGTCCTAGCACATAATATACTCAAATTAATTTTAGTAAGTTTGCTGAATTGATTTAGATTTTCACATTCTTAGTGCTGTCTTTATGTTCCTGAATGAACCTGTATCTGTAGCGTTATGATACTAAGGATATGTTATATAATTTTTTTCTTTTAATTCCAGAAAATATTGTGATCAAGAATCTTAGGGGGAAAGTTCCTACATGGCTTTTTCTCTCTCTTGTTTTTAAATATTTTATATATTACCTTTTGAAAGTAATAATAGCAAAGAGTTGATTCTGATTTTATTGATTCTGTAGGATTGTTCATTTACTTTAAAGATCTTATTTTTCTGTTTTTTCAGATTGAAGATAAAACTTTCAAAGTCCTTGGTGATCTTTATAGTGAGGGAGACTGCACTTACCTGAAATGTTCTATTAATGGAGTTGCTAGTAAAACTAAGCTGATCGTCCTGGAAAACACTATTTATCTATTTTCCATGGTAAGGTCTCCTCTTTATAACATCCCTCCTGGCGTGTGGGGGAAGATTGCCTTACCAGAGGCTTCTCTGACAGAGATCAGAAACACCCTGCTTCCTTTGACCACCCCTGTGACTTTCCCCACCCTGTTCCTCTCCACTCTGTTTCTTTGCCACATTCCTGCCTCTCTAGTTTTCCTCACCGCTTTCCCCTTTGTTCACATAGATTCTCACTGAATTCTGAAACAAGTCCCAATGCTCTTTGGTGTCTCCTTGCCCAGTGGGTGATATTCTCTCAGGGCTTTGTTTCCTGAACACTTTTCCCCAACCGCCATTCTCCTGACACCTGGGATTCTGGTGATTCGGGAGGGGGTGACAGCTGGGCGAGGAGTCTTGGGGAGGGTAGCTGGGCCGAATGGTGGTCTCTTGGCAGTCGAAGGATAGTTGAGGCAGGCTTTGCATGGTTTTGAGTAGGTGTCTCCTACCTAGTGTGTCCCTAAGGTCCTGCCTGGGCCAAAGAAGGAGAACAGATTATCAGATAGACTGTGGCCTCACAGGGTTCCATGACGAGATGGCCTTGGTGTTCTCCTAATTAAACTATATGTGGAGTCAATGATCCCATGGTACAGGCATTCCTTGCCATAGTCAACTGTGCCGTCACAACATGGTGGAAGAGGCGGTGTAATGGAGTGGTGAAGAACGTGAATTCTAGAACATGAAGCTGCTTTGGTTCAAATCCTGGCCCTGCCACTTAGCAGCTGTGTGACTTTGGGCAGTGAAACTCTCTGGGCTGCAGGTCCCCGATCTATAAATAGTAGGAATAGCAGAGCCTTCCTCAGGGAGTTAGTGTCATGATTAGTGACGTGTTAAAAACAGCTCCTGCCATAGACTAAACACTTAACCAGTCAGTGACCCCCTGTTGCGCACAGGTCTATGTAGTACTTTAATTCTCTTAATCCCCTACAAGGCATATATACTGTTACTCCTCCCTAATGGGAAACCAAGACTGAGAGGGGTTTAATAACTTGCTCAAGGTCACAAAACTAGATTAGAAGCTGGTAGTAATGATGGCTAAGAGTTAACAAATAGCTTAAAACAATCATTACCTCAGGTATGTTAATAAAAAATACAATGATGGGACCTTGATTCCATTTTCAGTTTGTTTTCTACTTATAGGAAGGAAGTGCTGAGATTGGAATTCCAGTCCCCAAATACTTATCTTCTCTGAGCTCAGAAGGAACTCAGGGAGGCACCATTGCTCCTATGACCGGAACCATTGAAAAGGTAATCATGTGACATCTGTAAGATAATGTTCAATAAAGCGAGAGAAACAACTTTGTTGAATTTTATTATACATCTCCTTTTCTTTCTGTTTTGTTGTGTGCTTCTTGAGACCGAGTCTCTCTGTCACCCTTGGTAGAGTGCTGTGGCATCGTCATAGCTCACAGCAGCCTCCAACTCTTAGGCTTGAGCAGTCCTCTTGCCATGTATGTCTCCTTTTCCATCTCTAAATCTTGCTCATTGGCCAACTGCGGTGGCTCGTTCCTGTAATCCTAGCACTTTGAGAGGCGGAGGCAAGTGGATTTCTTGAGCTCAAGAGTTGAAGACCATCCTGACCCCATCTTTACTAAAAATAGAAAAACTAGTCAGGTGTTATAGTGGGCACCTATAGTCCCAGCTACTCAGGAGGCTGAGGCAAGAGGATGACTTGAGCCCAGAAGTTGAGGTTGTTGTGAGCTAGGACACCATGGCACTCTAGTCTGGGGCAACACAATGAGACTCTCTCCAAAAAAAGTGTATTCTGCTTTTAATGAATCTTTAAATACATAAATAAATAAATATTGTTCATTATCTATAAGAAAATAGTAGGACCTATTATAAATTCAAGTTCTGTATTACAGCCTTCAATGGAAATACCTATTTACCTAATTTGTGATAAAGACTGCTATTTTTGAAGGTAGGAATTTATATCAAAGTACAAATAATCTAAATTGTCTTTTTATAATCAAATGGAGTGCTCATTCTCTAGGCATTATTCAAAAAGGCTGGTTTTTAATGTTAAATTCAACAGCAAGAAATTTTGCCATGAAATTCTTCATTGATGTACATAATTGAATGTGTCTTAAAATAAAAATTGAGAGGCTGGTATTGGTATTGTTGAAGAAAACTGTGGTTTGGTGATTATTGCCGTGTATATTCAGAGTTGAGGTCCATACTGTCTCAGTCTGTTTGAGCTGCTATACCAAAATAGCATAGACTCGATGGATTAGAAACAACAGAAATTTGTTTCTCACGATTCCAGAAGCTGGGAAAACCACGATCAAGGCACCAGTAATTAGGTTCATAAACAGCCATCTTTTCTCTATGTCCCCACATAGAGAAAGGGACATGGGACCTCTCTTAGGCCTCTTTTCGAAGGGTACTAATCCCATTTATGAGGGCAGAGCATTCATGACATAATCACTTCCCAAAGGCCCCACCTGCAGATACTGTTACCTTTGGGGTTAGGATTTCAATATGAATTTTGGAGGGACACGTGCTAATATAACTTCAAATCGTGATTGATCAGTAGTCCTCTTTTATATACCTGACTACAGTAGAGGCTCCTCAAATACCTTTAAGTCATGAAAATTCAACTATATACTCTTGGTCCCAAAGAATTAAGAAGAAGAGGATTGCTATATAAATAGTGTGGGTGTTTCCCTCTGGAAATAACGTACCCCCAAAGGAATGTGAGCTAAGAGACCTGATATGCCTTTAGCTCATTTGATTTCAGCCCCCACAGGTCTCTCCTAGTGTGGGCATCCCCCCAAGAGGTATCAGTCTGACATTCAAGGATGCACATTTTCCCCACGGCTGGCCTAGAAAGCTAGGCCATCAGTGTCACTGGGCCCTCCTAAAGCATCTGCTAGGACTGGGTGATTTGCAGGGCTTTGAGGAGTACTTCCTGCTTTTCACAAACTTGGTCTGCACAGAGACTTTAGAACCTAACTCCATTGTGCAGTGTTTCCAGAAACTCGCTGGTAACTATGTTAACCAAAAAGACAGTGAAACCATATGAGATATATGAGTGAATTTGTACATGGAAAAATGAAAAAAGAAATATTTTTCTAGGACGATTAGTAAGTTTAATTTTCTCACATGAAGACTTGTCCACACACTAACCATGCAGGGCTCTGAAGACTTTAAACACTACCCAGACTACTCTAAGCTAGAAACCTAGTCAAGAGCCTCATCCCTCCACCCTGTCTGTGATAAAGACAGTGAAGTGTATTAGTCCTTCTCTGTCGGTGATGTGTCTTGTTTGTACACTAATGAAAAAAACAAAAGGAAACCAAGACATATAAAGTGTGTATCATCTGACTTAAGCAAAACTGAGTGGTTTGTGGGGTCAGTGCTGCCCACTAACAGCAGGGCCCACGATGCCAGACGGACCTTTATGTCCCTTATTTGCTTCTGTACATTTGTCTCTGGCAACAGCACAACATAGACTCTACCTCTGTTTGTTTACACAGAACTCTGTGGACCACGAAGGACTGCTGAGTGGTTTAATAATTTTTTACCATGAATATTTGCAGTTCACGTGTTATGGGAAATATATGGATAGCAAAGTGGTTGCCGCCATGAAGCACATTAACATCTCTAGGACCTCTGTTTCTAAACATTAACCTGTCACACTGAATCTCTAGGTGTTTGTCAAAGCTGGAGACCAAGTGAAAGCTGGAGATTCTCTAATGGTTATGATCGCCATGAAGATGGAGGTAAGTGAAATCACAAGTTCAGCTGCTAAGTAAACACTGGGAGCCATCAGACCTCATTGTTTTTTTGCCTCATTTTGTAAGTTAGTACCATTTTAAATATGAAGAGCTCCAGATTAATTAAGCGTTGATTTTGGGAAACAAAACTAAGTACCTTTTTTTCATTTTAATTTTGCAAAATCACACTTGTCATTTGTGATTCTGAAATTAATGAAATTATTAATAGCTTGGAATTAGGCAACTTGGAATCAGTTAACATTCACCCAACTGAATGTTAACAGTTGGTATTTTCTAAGGCTGAATTTATAATGCCAAGTGTCAAAGTGAAAAACTTCCACCAAATTAAATTATCTGTTCGAGGTTTTAGATGGTTGGAAATTGTAGGTTAGTGGTTCTTAGCCCTGGATGAAAATTATAAAAAGTGCCCACTTAACAGTTCAGATTAGAGTTTGTCCACTTTGTGATGATGCAGAAGCCAAGTGCATACGGTTGCCCCTCAACTTACGATGCATTATCATCATGACCTAACCTCATCCTAAGCTGAAGAATATCTGTACAATTCCCTGAGGACATTTTAAAAACTACTTCCTCAGACCAGTTAAATTGGGCTCTCAAGCCCAAGGATGAGTACTTTTTAAAAGATTCCCAGGGTGAGATTCTAATGTGAAGTCCAAGTTGAGACAATTACAAAACATCAAAACAATGGGCTACATTTTTCACTTTTTTTTGTTTTCTTTTTTTTTTTTTTGAGATAGAGCCTCAAGCTGTTACCCTGGGTAGAGTGCTGTGGCATCACAGCTCACAGCAACCTCCAACTCCTGGGCTTAGCGAGTCTCCCACCTCCACCTCCCAAGTAGCTGGGACTACAGGCGCCCACCACAACGCTGGCTATTTTTTGGTTGCAGCCATCATTGTTGTTTGGCGGGCCCAGGCTGGATTCAAACCCACCAGCTCAGGTGTATGTGCCTGGCGCCTTAGCCGCTTGAGCCACAGGCGCCAAGCCACTATTTTTTTATTTTTTTTTCCTCAAACAAAAGGTCTCACATATTTATTAGGATGAGCTTATTAGTGCAGAGCATATAACCAAAGAGAAATCATTTTCCCAATGAAATGTGGCTGACTGTCCAACTGATGACATTTTCAACCTGATGTAGTAAGATGAGAGTGCCCTTGATTTAGCATAAGTATGTGTGCCCTCAGGTGCAATTCCTTAGAGACCCAGCTGGGTTCTTCTTCTCTTTGAGTTGTACCTGATTTTATTACCAGTCTTCGTTCAACCCACTGGGGAATGGGACAATTTTGTTTTTGTTTCTTGGCCAGAGTCTTGTGAGAGGACCTGGTGAGAAACAGAGTTAATCACACACAGCACGATGGCAAAGAAAGGGAGAGGAGGGCCCCATTTTTCACTTTTCATCTCTCCCTGCTTGGACTTGGTGTATCAGACTGGAGCTATCCTTGGTCTTGTCTGTGTCTCCGCAGCACACCATAAAGTCTCCCAAGGACGGCACAATAAAGAAAGTGTTCTACGGAGAAGGTTCTCAGGCCAACAGACACACTCCTTTACTTGAGTTTGAGGAGGAAGAAGCTGACAAAAAGGAATCAGCATAAACTCAGCAAAGAAATGGCCAGATAAACAGTATCTTATCTCCATACCAAAAAGAGAAAGTGCCTGCTGCTTTCTCAGGGTCCTATGATCACACTTTTACTAAATGATTATATGATTGTACCAAAACCCTTCATCTGTGAGAATCATGAATTGACTGTAATAAATTATCTCAAGATATTTCATACTAATAAAGTTGAATTATACATTTTTATTGGAAATTAATGTTTGTTTCTGCCTCAAATTTTATACAATCTAGTATCTTCTGGGGGTCGGGGGGCAGGGAGCAACTTGATCAAAAGAGAAGGATTGGAAGAGAAAAGGTAATTTAACTAAATGAATTACTTCTGAGTTAGAATCATGATGAAAATGGATAGTAACATAGTTAGAGACAGATACCATGGGGCCAAATTCAACCAAGGTTTTGTTTCACCAAAGAGTAAAATAACTCAGGCACTTTGAAGACATGTATGTCATTTTGTTGTAGGAAGATGAGGGCCAATCGAGAGAAAGAACACCCAAACACCATGTTTAAAAGAAGAGAGGCTTTATTCCAGCCGGCAGAACAGCGGCTCACTGGAGTTCAAAATGGCCACACTCCCCCACTAGCTCAGTTTTCTCCTTTTTATCTCCAGTCAGAAGTTTTGGCCCATGGGTAGTTAGAATCAAGCTAGAGAAGCGGGCTCAGGCTTTTACAGAAGCAGAAGGAAGTATTCGTTTCTAGGCACTAGGAAGCTTAGTTTCTACAGATTCCTAAGAGCTCAGTCATCACGGGGAGGACCCTACTGAGTGTCCCCAGGGCCTCCTTGAGAAGACCTGCTCTCTCAGACCTCACTGTTCCCAGGTATCCTCTCAGTTTCTAGTCTTTATGATTACAACATTTTTATCTAGACTGCCTCTGCCTTCATTGTACTTTCTAAGCTTGTACTAAAAAAATGTATTTTATGTATGTATGAAGAATATGTTGTTAATATTTAATCAAATTTTGAGTAAACTTGAAGAATATAATTTTAGAGAAAGAGTGATTAAGAGCAGAAAGCTTGACTCTTCTGAATATTTATTTTTAGAAACACTTTTCATTATGGAAAAAAACTTCTCAATTTTATTTTGTCTAGATTTTGCGTTACTAACACATATTTAACCTTCCGCATTTTCATATATTCATTGAAGTGTGAATATTTGTTGAACTCAGTTCTTGCTGAACACATAAGACTATGTCAAATGTTATGAATAATACAAAGGGATATAAGAGATAGTCTCTGTACTTTGAGATAACTATAATTTAATTGGGAAAGTAAAACATAATCAGGTCTGCTGTGGTTGGAATGTGTTCCTAAATTTCACGTGTTGAGAACTGAATCCCCAGGACTGTACCTGCTGTGCCTTAGTGGGTAGGGCACCGGCCCCATATACCAAGAGTGGAGGGTAAACTCCACCCAGCCAAACTGCAACAAGAAAATGGCCAGGCATTGTGGCGGGCACCTTGTAGTCCCAGCTACTCAGGAGGCTGAGGCAAGAGAATCTCACCTAAGCCCACTTGAAGGTTGCGATGAGCTGTGATGCCATGTCACTCCACCGAGAGCAATGGAATGAGACTCTGTCTCTAGGCAAGAAAAAAAAAAGAACTTAATCCCCAAACGCTTATGTTAACTGGAGGTGAGGCTTTTGGGAGGTAATGGATATTGATAAAGTTGTCAGGGTGGGGACCCCATAATGGGACCCCCAGATAATTAGAGATGTCATCTCAGTGTGTAGAGATGGAGATAGGACCCCCACACTTTGTCAGAAGGCCAGATTCTGGAGAACAGTGAGAGTAGCCTCTATGACTATTCTGTTCTTCCATTTACAAAATTATAGTTTTCTATATTTCAGTTCAAAGTGAAGACCATGTTGATCCTTATCTTGAACAATAATTGGCAAAACCTCTGACCCATAGTAAACAATAATCAGTATAACCCATGGACCCAAAGCATTCCAATTCAAAAGTTAATCTCCGAAATCAGCCCACCTAAACTAACTCAAGCTAGGCATCTTTAGGGTGGGAGCTAAATTTACAAAACAGTAAGAACAGGAGATGGGAGTAAAGGTCAGGCAGGACCTAAACTGACCAGACCAGCTGTGTCATGTCTGCCTTAGCCTGACTGCCTCCATCTTACTCCACTACATATGCTGTCAGGACTGTGGGGTTTGTAAGAAAAGGGGGCAAAGACCATATGATCCTTTCAATAGAACAAACATTCCATAAAATGCAGCATCCTTTCTAATTAGAACACTTAAGAATATAGGCATAGATGGCACATTTCTTAAACTGATCAAAGCCAGCTACGACAAACTTACAGTTAATATTATACTGAATAGAGTAAAACTGAAAGCTTTTCCACTTAGAACTGGAACCAGACAAGGCTGTCTTTAATCACCACTACTATTCAACATAGTGCTGGAAGTTCTAGCCAATACAATCAGACAATAAAAGGAAATAAAGTGCATCCAAATGGAGACAGAGGAGGTCAAACTCTTGCTCTTTGCCAATAATATGATCTTACACTTAGATCCCTCTTACAGACTATAAGAGAACCTCTTATACTTAGAGACTGAACCACAAAACTTCTGAAAGTGATCAAAAAATAGAGTAATGTCTCAGGATATAAAATCAATGTCCACAAATTAGTAGCCTTCATATATGCCAATAACAGCCAAGATGAGAAACTAATTAAAGACACAATTCCCTTCACAGTAGCTTAAAAAAATGAGATACTTAGGAATATACCTAACAAAAGAGGTGAAGAAACTCTACAAAGAAAATTATGAAACTCTAAGAAAGGAAATAGCAGAAGATATTAACTAATGGAAGAACATACCATGCTCATTGTTAAAATTTCTATTCTTCCCAAAGCAATCTACAGATTCAATGCAATCCCCACTAAAATACCAACATCATACTTTCAAGATTTGGAAAAAATAATTTTTTGTTTTGTATGGAACCAGAAAAAAACTCATATAACCAAAGCAATTCATAGTAATAAAAACAATGCCAGGTCATTTTCCTACCAGACCTTAGGCTATACTACAAAGCCATAGTGATAAAACAGCATGGTATTGGCACAAAAATAGAGACATTGACTTTGGAACCAAATACCATGGGATGAAAGTAACATCTTACAGCCACATGATATTTGATAAATCAAACAAGAACATACACTAGTATACATATACCACAGCTTACCAATCCTTTCCTGGGTTGAAGGACATTTAGGCTGTTTCTACATTTTAGCGATTGTAAATTGGGCTAGGATAGCTAGTCTTGAACTTTTAACCTCAACTTATCCTCCCAGAGTGTGAGCCACGGTGCAGCATATTATGTTTTTAATAGAACAGGTTTTCTGTGGCTTCTCTCCTTTCAAAGAACCTATATCTGGCTTCATTAATTTTCTCAACTGCATTTGTGTTTTCTATTTTATTATG
>CAUYQV010082443.1:0-32121 GCA_963574575.1 Galagoides demidoff
GGCACAGCTCTGTCTCATACCATGAAGTCAAGGGGGGCTGTCTTAGTCTATTCATAAACTTGGTAGCTTATAAATATCAGAAATTTGGCTCGGCGCCTGTGGCTCAATTGGCTAAGGCGCCAGCCACGTACACCTAAGGTGGCGGGTTCGAATCCCCAGCCCGGGCCCGCCAAACAACAATGATGGCTGCAACCAAAAAAAAAAAAAAAAATGGCCAGGCGTTGTGGCAGGTGCCTGTGGTCCCAGCTACTTGGGAGGCGGAGGCAGGAGACTCGCTTGAGCCCAAGAGTTGGAGGTTGCTATAAGCTGTGATGCCATGGCACTCTACCCAGGGGGATAGCTTGAGGCTCCGTCTCAAAAAAAAAAAAAAAATCAGAAATTTATTTTTTACAGTTTTGGAAGCTAGGAAATCCAAGGTCAAGGCATCAGCAGATTTGTGTCTGCTGATAGTGCTTTCTGTGCCTCACACAGTGGAAGGGGCCAGTGGCTCTCTGGGGCTTCTTTTATAAGGGTGCTAATCTCATTCAGGGGGGTTCTTCTCTCACAGCCTAATCACTTTCCATAGGCCCCCACCTCCTAATACTATAATCTTATGGGTGAGGATTTGAACATATGAATTCTGAGGGTATGCAGACATTCAGAACTCAGCAGCTTCCTGAATCTCCTTCCCTACATTTTTTTTTTCTGGAGACAGAGTCTCAAGCTGTCACCCTGAGGAGAGTGTCGTGGCGTCACAGCTCACAGCAACCCCCAACTCCTGGGCTTAAACAGTTCTCTTGCCTTAGCCTCCCAAGTAGCTGGGACTATCGGCGTCTGCTACAATGCCAAGCTATCTTTTGGTTGTGGTTGTCGTTGTTTGGCAGGCCCTGGGCTGGATTCGCCAGCTCTTGTGTATGTGGCTGGTGCCTTAGCTGCTGGAGCTACAGACACTGAGCCCTTCCCTATGTTCTTATTCTCCTGCCCAGGATTCAGCTAAGGGGAGGGCAGATATTTAGACTTTCTCTTATTAGTTTTTGCTATGGTAATAAATAGCCCCAAATCTCATGGCTTACACTAATAACATGTACTTTTGCTCCTAGGCCTATGTGTTGGCTTTGCCTTGACTTCTCACCCAGGCATAGCCCCTCTCTGGGAAATACTATTCTCCTGTAGAAAGAAGCTAGAAGAGGCCAAGCTGAGCCACCCAGGTGCATTTAAAGCTCCTGCTAAGGTCTGACACATTTGATGTCCACTCACATCACTGTCCAATGTGTCACACAGCCCATTGTAACACTGAGTAGAGTGGGATGTGTCCTCCTCGCAGCGGGGCCCTGCTGAGCAGCTCTTGTCTCCAAAATTCCCCCTGGTAGGACCTCCTGCCCTTCCTAGCTGGCTTCTCAGCCTTCCAGACAGCCTCATGTGTGCTCACCCCATCCCTTTTCACTCAGTTCTCCCTTGCGCTTATAGTTAAAAAACAAACAACAACAACAACAACAAAAAAAAAAACACCTCAGATAAGAAGAGAACACATAATAACTACAAGTTGAGGTATGCTAACAAAACTCCTTTTTAGAAACCAGAGGGCTACAATTTATATGTGCAAACAGCAGTGTAATGAATGTGGTTAACAAGGGGAATCTAGATTAAGTCCCTGTGGGAAGGTCAGAAGCCAGAAGGAAGAAGAGCCCAAAAGGGTCTCCACAGGGAGGGAAGGAAGACAGCAGAGACCCACTTAGCTCAAGTCCCCATTTGGCCAGCTAAAAACACTTTAAGGCCTAGCTCCAGCTCCAGCCACAGGCCTACAGACACCACATACATATTCTGAGGTCCAGGCCTCAGCCAGGATAGAAGCTTCCTCTTATTATCTTCTAGTTCCCTGTTTCTTAAGCCTGGGACACCTTAGAAACTCATTAGGAATTAAAATAAAGTCCAGGTTCCTCCGCAGCCCAGTGAAAGCTGGGTGAGCTGTGGCCATGGGTATTTCAAAGCGTTCCAGAGGTGATTCTAATGAATCACCGGGATTGAGACCCGCTGCTCTTCTTCTCCCAAGCTCTGTAGTTGGAGAGGGGTGCTGCACTGAGCTGCTAGGGCTTCAGATTTTCCAACAGAAAACAAAAGAATCTGGATAATGTGAAATATTTCAGTTTTTAAATGGTAGTTCAAATGCATTACACTCTATGCAGATTAAACAAAATATGCCTGCAAGGCAGTAATTAGGAACCTAAGACTGCGAAGTCTGTAAGTTTTCATATTTTGAGCTCGTTCTCTCTCCCTTGACCTCTGGGAGGCCCTGGCTACTTGAGGACAGCAGCACTGAAGGTGACTGGAGTGTTGTGCTGGGTTGGGGCTGCCTGAGCCCAAACATGTTGAGCCACAAGCTGCAGCGACAGGTGAAGGATGAGAGCCTGAGTCCTCACCAGTGACCATCTAGTCCTTGGTCCTAAATTGCTTTCTTGAGTGCTCAGGCAACTGTGATACTGCTATAGCCCCAGCCCCAGGCAGGTATCTCAGCAGAACCAACTGCCAAGGGCTAGCTGGGGCTTCAAGAAGCTCACCCCAAGTTCTCCCTTGGGTTTTTTTCAGGGAGTTATTGTTTTGGCTTTTAATTATATTTAAAATATTTCAAAAATCAGCATTTTGATTATAAATTAATAGTAATTTTATTGTAGAAAATCTTAAATATACAGTAAAATATAGAGAAGAAAATGAAAATCACCTATCATCTTAATTGCCTTTGGGTTCTGAATACAGAAAGATTCTAGAATATTCTGAAAGGACATCTCCACGTTAGTGTGAGGGGAAGCCCCGGAAACTTGATCCAGTGGGAACTGTTAGTTTCATTTCTTGAGAGCTAAGACATCCAACACCTTCAAAAGGCTGCTCCATCTGAACTTAGAGACAAACTAAGAATCTATATTATGTTTTTGTTTTTTTTTTTTGGCCGGGGCTGGGTTTGAACCTATCACATCTGGTATATGGGGCTGGAGCCCTGCTCCTTTGTGCCACAGGCACTGCCCAGAATCTATATTACATTTTACATCTACGTTTCTTCTTCCTAATATGAAGAACTCTGTAAGTTGATCACCTCAGGGACTGTAACAAGCTGGTCAACATACAGAGGTGTCAACATAAGAGGCTAGGCCTGCTGTACTGATATGTACATGTGGTACATGTCTAGTCTATGAAAATTAGGTCAATTTAAGGAGGTGGTCAGCATAGGGAGGTGGTCAACTATGGAGGTTCTACTGCATAGAACAACAAAAATTATAAGCAGAAAGTGACCTTTAGAGTGCTCGCGCATATACTAAAAAATAGGTACGATACCGAGATTAGCATGGCCCCTGTACAAGGATGGTGTGTAATTTCATGAAGCGTTCCAAACTTTTTTGTTTGTATCCTCACATTAACCTGAAATTAAAAAAAAAATTAACCGCTAGGAAAGAACTTCTGCTGTCTAGCAGGGCTAGCGGCTGGTAGCTGGAGGCAAAATGAGACCTCTGGCTAAGGTCACGTGTGCCCTCTGGTGGCAGCTGCGGCGGATGACTTTGGGCAGGGCTGAGCCCCAGGATCAGTGGCTCTTAAAGTTGGGGTCCAGGACCCAGCCTCACTTGGGAACTTGTTAGAAATGCAGTTTTCCAGGCCCTCCCCGAGCTCTTATGAATCAGAAACTCTGGAGGTGGGGCCTAGTAGTTTGTGTTTAAACAGGCTACTTTAGGCTGTCCTGATGAACCCTCATGTTTGAGAATATTCTATATAAGTACAGGTGGGCCTGATACCAGATAAGTGTGCCAAAATGGCAGAGGCCTCTGAGAGCAAGCCGGGGTCCTGATGAAGAGCCACTGCGGAGCAGTTGGGGGTGGGGAGGAATGGCAGAGAACTGAGGATGAGGGAGGTGCTGGGGCCTGTCCACACAAAGCTCATGAAGATCCTGCCCACACTCAGCCCCACCTCCCACTCAACCCTAAGGTTGCAGAGCTGGGAAAGGGAGCAAATGCTCCTAGAGTTACCTGGTTCAGGCTTCCTAGACAGGGGTTACAAGGCCCCACTGCGATGTGCAAAGCTAAGCCTGGGGTTCTCAGGGGAGAAATGATAGGTTTCAAGGCAGCGTGATTCTAGAACCCTAGAAAGCACATCCTGCGTGGATGTGGGACTTGAACCTCAGGCAGAGGCACAGGAACTAAAAGCAAACACTGAGATAGGAACAAAGCAGAAACCCTTTAAATAAGCCCTAGAAAAGAGGGAGGAAAGAAAAATGGAGACCCCTTGGTCAGATGGAAAGGGATCTTTATCTCGGGGACGTTCATTCACTCAGATACCTTGCTGGAGGAAATGCTTTGTAATTCCATTCCTGTCCAAATGAAAGATCCCCACACTGACTCACGATGCAGTGGTGCTGGCTCTTGGGGAAGTTGAGTCTAAGGCTCTGCAGGATGAATAGATAGGCCCTCAGCAGACCCCTGCAGCGAGGTTTCCCAGACAGACAAGTGATTGTTCTCAGCATCCAGCTGTTAATTTTTTTGCACCTGGCTAAATTAAGCTGGAGTTTGTAGTGAGAATCTGACAAGAAAAACAAGGTTTCAGGAGAAACCAGAGACAAGCAGATGGCAGATGTCATAGTTAATATGCTACTTCAAATTTCTCCCTCTCCTAAAAATGATTCTGTTTACACTTGTTATTCCAATAATACTATTACAGAGATGCTCTGATTGACAATAGCTCAGATTACCTGTCTAATCTATTAGTTTTATTCATTCAACAAATATTTACTGGGCACTTACTACGTGACAGGCATTGTTCTAGTTTCTGGGGTTATAGCAGTAAATAAACAGACAAAAATCTTTTCCCTTACAGAGCTTACCTCCCCATGGTGGGGGAGGGGAATGTAAACAAAAGAGGGAAAAGAAAAAGCAAAAGGTTCAGGGTTCTTCATCTCCTGCCTGGCCCTCTCATCAATTAAGCTCTTAATTCTAAATTTTCAAAGCCTCTGTATCAGCCTTTTCCCAACTAGGCTAGGGTGACGGTGATGAGTCTTCAAGTGAGGAAAGTCACCTTAGGGTGAGGCTTCTAAAATGAATAAGCAACTGAATTGCCTGGAGATCTAGTTAAAATGGAGGTTCAGGTGGGGTCTGGGAGTCCACAGGTGCACTTTGAGTGGCACAGGTTAGGAGTCAGGCTGTCAAGGACAGAGGAGCTAGCAGAGTTCTTAGCCAAGACCCTGCCCTTATCATGACTCCTTGCTGCCGCTCTCAACTCCCATTGGGAGAGCCTGATAGTTCTCAGGGCACTTTTTTGCCTCATGTCACCTAGTCTTCATAGCCACTCCTTCAATCAGGCAGGGCAGCAAGGAACAATATGCTCCCTAACGGTGAGGAAACAGCACCTCAGAGAGGTTAAGGCCAGAGTCAGCAGTGGCAAAGCTGGGGGTAGACTCCCCTCCCTGTCTGCAGGGCTTGGCTGTGGCACAGGGTGTGACATAAACTAGAGAGCAGACTAGGGCTCTTAGAGGGGCCACCTTGAGAAGTACCACTAGGCCTGTGAATAGGCCAGCTCAGCACTAAATTTCTTTGAGAGGCACATATAACCAGGCATTTATAGGTCTCAGAGGCCCTTTAACCTAAACAGGCCTAGCTACTATGGCCCACCCAAAGACAATTTACTAGTTTGACTTTGCCAAACTCAGTGGCTTTGGGACAGGTTTCTGGTTTACCTCTTTAGCTCCCTCTGGTGTGGTGTGAATTTCAAAAGCAGTGATCTGATGGCAGCTGTTAGAAACGTTTGGCCCTCCCCAGTGGCTCTTCAAAGCTGGATTAATATAGGCTGCATGGGGAAGGGTGCTAGGACAAAGGACTCTCCCCTTCCTTTAAGTTGGAAGTCATGAGGAATTGTTCATTCTCATTTTACAAGCTTTCCTGGAAAGATCATCCCAGGGAGAATGAACACATGACAGCTATTTCCTTGTGTAAAGTTGGGAGATGTCAATAAAGAGATGTTATTCAGCTACTCAAAACACACTTGGCCTGCTCTTCCTGTAAATATTTAGCCATCTCGAATGGCAAACACTGCTTTATGGCATTTAATAACTTATGAGGTACTAAGACAGGAAGCCACTTGATGACAGACCTAAAATAACACGGACAGCAGCTGGAGAGTTCCTTGGTGGAAAAGAACATGCCAATGAGAACTCTGGAAGTGATATGTTCCTTCAGGGAAGGCAAAGGCAAAAGCCAAGTCAAGCCAAGCCAACACGTTCCCCCCGGGGAATTCCACTCATGGCATTAACTACGGTGTCTGCAAGACATTTGATGGCCAAGACTCCGAAAGGCTATCTAGCAATAAGGACAGAGCGTGAGGTGCCAAGAGCAGAATTTTCCAGAACTGGAGCCAAGATCAATTGTAACAATGGCCAAGAGAGGCAGCTGGCTTCTCATAAGATGAAAACATGCAAAACCTCTAAAAACAAGGGAGGACAATAGAAGTGGTTGCCTTGGTGGTGGGTTCAGGACCTATAGCAGAGAGGAAACCCAATAGGGTCTTGGTCACTAAGTGGCCAAACAAGATTCTAGAAAACAGGAGAGGGCAAGGCATGGTGAAGGAAATTTGCTCTCAAGATTTTCTCATTAACTACTCCCCAACCCCACCTCCTTTAAAAAAAAAAGAGAGTACCAGAAGATAAGTCAGCCTTGGCTCTTATCAGATGCCAGAGAAGGGAAAGAAAGAGGGAAAGAACAAATGAGAATTGATACACTGTAAGAACAGAAATCAAACCTATTGGAGATCTCGACAGGCTCCCCCAAATCCTATGTCTGCTCCTTGCCCAGTGGATCTGCTGTGTGAGGCACCCCCACCTGATCTGGCTTGAGATGAGGAGAGAACAAGATAGCAACCCTCTAAGCCCCACTCAGAACAATCTATTTTGCTGTGCCCTCCTGAAAAGTTAAAAAGGCAGAAAACTAGTTTTATCTGTAAGAAAATGTTTATTCTTTTGAACCCCACAGGAAAAAAAAAAAAAGAATGCAGCCAAGACCAAGTATTTAACGAAAATAGTGTCCCAAAGGCAGCAAAATGGGGGAAACCTCAACACAAAGTCAGTGACAATTTTCCATGTTTTTTGCACAAAGATGAAAAAAAAAATCTATGACAATTCTGAGTAACACTTTCATGGTGACAGTTACACAAGATGATTCAAAAATGCCAAATGGCAGCAACATGCACACCTGGCTAAAGCTAGGTTTTCTTAAATCCCAAAATAAGATCTGTGATTAAAAGGATGATTCTTTTTAATACTTCTATTTTACTGACTTGCTTGTCCTACTTAATTTGCTTTAAATGAGATGTACATGCCAATTAACAGGAAATTTTAGAAGAACGGTGTCCTTCCAGAATCCATGGCAAGGAAGCAAAACCAATCTATGTGGTTTCTTAATTTTTCCTAGTTTCCAAACACAATTTTGGTTTGCCACCCCCCCATCCCTCCCCCCACCCCCACCCTGAATCTTAAACACTTTCAAAAGTTGCCTGTGCAAACAGTTTTCTATCAATGTATAATACACATTTGAAACTGAAATCTTTGTGCAGAGTTTTGAGTTTAAGAGTCTTAAAAAAAAAACCAAAAACAACAACCCTCCTTGGCACAAGAGCTGAGGAATAGTCAAGCTTCTTTGAAATCATCAAACACAAGATGATGGAAAGTGGAGAAAGCACAATTAAGTGAAATGAGGAAAAAAAAAAAACCCCTAGAAGCGCAGCTTTTATTCATTACAGTCTCTCAGACACAAACACCGCCCAGCTCCCTTCCCAAGGTGCTTTGCTGGAGGCAAGTGCAGAACACTGTGGTGCTGTCTATTAAAAGGAACAGAAGATGTAGCTGTGGTGGCACCAAACAGCCCAGCTACCCACCAGCTTTACAGCAGGATCCGCAGTGAGCTTGACACAGATAGAAGATAGATGATGGTAAAGGGGGAAAAGAGTTTAAAATTATCAAGTTTCCTCTTGAAATGTCTTTTCCCAAGGCACTGTGAAGAAGACTGCTGCTAGCGATTTTCTAGGACTAAACATACTGATGGGAATATAAATATTTCAAACACAACCCCCATTACATTCTTACAGCTAGTCTCATCACTTAGGTCTCTCCTCAGCTTACAGGATGCTCCTTCAGTGTGTTTGGTCCTTGGAGGGGCAATTAATATTTGTTTTCTGTGATATCAGTAATCATCTTCTTTAATGCAGCTATGAAATCAAAGCTGTGTTAGGTTATTTAACCCTTCACTCTTAAACTGAAAGTTTTCATCATCATCCCATGTGAATCCAATGTGCAGATTTGGCTTGCTTATTTTAGAATAAAACAAAACAAAAATAAAGGGTTGAAAAGCAAAAACTCTGCTTTTTTTTCTCTTCAAGAGGAAACTATGTAAGAATACATAAAAGGCAAAGTTGGCTACTTGAAATCCAAGAATGGTTTTAATGTGTTGGCCGAGAAAAATAAACTGTAAAGTTCTGTGAGGTCTTCTAAAAATTTACAAGAAAAACTGATGGGCAGTTCTAATCAGACTTGGATGTTATCTTTTCCCCCCCTTTTAAAAATGACAACATATACAGTCCCACAAAATACAATATAAACTTTTTATCTTGACTGCCAGAGACGCTCCTTTATGATGACTTCCAGTAACCAAATAGTTGGGCAAAACACACAGCTGGCCTTCATTTCTTCAGGGGCTGGTAAACAGAGGCATTGGGATCAAGTCCAGAGGGGCTGGTCTCCACAAATTTGGAAGAGTAGTGGGGGGAAACGGGGCTCAGGGGGCTGGTGGCGGCACTGTACGTTATGCTGGGCATGACGGCCATGACTTCAGCTATCTTCTGTTTTAGGTCCTTGATTTCCTGGTCTTTCTGAAGGATTTGTCCTGGAAGATTAAAGACCCACAATTAATGAGGAAGGAGGGTATGCTCAACTGAGTGCTCCCCTTTGGCCTATCCCTGAGTAGTTCAGTTCAGCAGGAACAACTCCAGGTTTGACAGTTTATTAGGTGAGGCAAACTTTTCCTATCAAGGCCAAATAGTAAAATGTTTTAGGTGTTGTGGACCATACACGGTATATTGTCTTTTTTTTTTTTTTTTCCAACCAAGGAAAAAGTGTAAAAACCATTGTTGGATCATAGGCAGTACAAGAACAGGTGGCAGGCCACATGTGGCCTGTGGGCCACAGTTTCCTGACTCAGCTTAAGAAGGGATTCTGTTCATGCAGTAGGACTGGCGTAAAGAAGTCAGTTTCCAGAAACCATATTTTGAAAGCAGCAGTCATCTATGACAGCCTAAGAGAGCTGCTGATTTTGAACTCTGGCTCCATCTGTTGAGGTGAAATTTTTTTCTGGGAGGATGAGAATTTTTTTCTTTGGGGGTCACACCAAGAAATACAGAACAATTAAAGCCTGAGAATCAGTCACAGTAGTACACTTATGCCACCAGGTTCTCTGACAGAAAACAGATGAAGCACTGTGACTGCTGAATTGCTCACAGGGCCCAGATCACTTGCCCTCGCCTTTTGGCACAAGGCCCTGCAGACCGGCTGCCTGGTTTGCACTTGGCTGGATGCATTTGTGACATTATCCTACTCAGACTCCGGCATACCCTCCCTCACTGAACTTCAGTTTCTCGATCCAATCAGTTGTTCCTGCCTGGGGCCACTTCCCTTCTATGCGTCTCCTGCTCTCTTTGCCTGCTAACACATGAGGTTTCTGTTTCTACTTCCTCAGCAAACCTTTCTCTGATCTTCCCTTCTCAATCAGTTCCCCCCAACTCCTATATTCTTCTTCTTTTTTTTTTTTTTTTTTTTTTGGCAGTCTTTGGCGGGGGCTAGGTTTGAACCTACCACCTCTGGTATATGGGGCAGGCACCCTACTTCTTTGAGCCATAGGCACCACCCCAGCTCCTATATTCTTAATATACCCTAAACTTTCCTTTCTGTCACTTGTTCTTAGTGATAATGATAATAATAACAATAAATAACACAGAGATTCATATATGTCAGGCATAGTTCTAAGTGTTTACATATACTAGTGCATTTCTTTCTCATGACAACCCTATGAGGTGGGAATTATCACTCATTATCAGTATCTATTTTGTAGATGAGGAAACCACAGCATAGAGAAGTTGACTGACTTACTTAAGGTATACAGCTAGCGACAGAGGCAGGTTACAACTCCATGCAGTTTGGTTGGAGTCTACACCCCTATGGTATTCTTCTGTCTCTTGAAACTATTCATTGGTAATGATTTGCGTCCATCATCTCTCTCTCCTGGACCATGGGAGCAGAAACTGTGTCTAATTTTTTTTTATTGCTATCCCCCTAGTGCCCAGCACAGTAGAAAGCTGAGGCTCTGCAAGTTATGTATTTTATTCAAAATCATTTAGTTAGTAAGAGGCAGAGTAGGATTTAAATGCAGGACCACTTTGTTCCAAAGCCCATGCAACTTCCATCATGCTATGTGGCTCCCTGGTCTACTGGGGAAAAGAACACTTAGGAAGAGTTGCCTTTCACAAATTTAACTGCTTAAAAATGAAAAGGGTTGACTGGCTGGGCAGGGAGGCTCACCCCTGTAATCCTAGCACTCTGGAAGGCCAAATCGGGAGGATCTCTTCAGCTCAGGAGTTCAAGATCAGCCTGAGCAAAGCAAGACCCATCTCTAGTAAAAACAGAAAAATTAACTGGGTGTTGTGATGGACACCTATAGATGCAGCTACTAGGGAGGTGAGGCAAGAGGAGATTACACCCAGGAGGATGAGGTTGCTGTGACAGAGACTCTGTCAAAAAAAAAAAAAAAGAAAGAAAGAAAGAAAGAAAGAAAAAGAAAAAGGTCGCATTTGAGTTGCACCTATTTTGAGACTGCTCATAGGTCTACTGAAGACAATATCCTTGGCATGTAAGAGAGCTTGGTTTATTTTTTAATAGGATGTAGTAGAGATGAAAGTCATTTTAGAACCAGAATGAATCAAATGATATACAAAGTAGGAAGGAGAAAAGCAATGAGGGGTTTGATTTGAATTACAAAGTTGGGTTCTTATTAGAATATTCTAGGATGACAGAGGAGGGCGGTAGTGGAGAAGGCAGTAGCAAACAGCAGTAGAAAGGAACTGCTCCCTCTCACTTCCTTCACGTCTCTGAAGCTTCAAGTAGGCATCAAATATCTTCTTTCTCTTTGAACAAAGTAAGCCTCAGATGAATAAAATACCTAATGGCATCTGATATATGAGCCACTATATCCTTTTCCATGCAGATTTAAGTTTGATTTCTTTAATCAGTAACATGCAAACATCCCCAGAGCTTTGGAAAAGATAGTTCTCTTTGCCTGTTGCTTTGTGAGGATTTCTGGGCTGACAGCTTAGAGCAGTCTGTGCTGGGAAGCCAAGCTCCCCCTGGCTACTCTGAGACCAGGAGCAGCTTCACTCCAGGGGGATGTTTTCCAAGTTTGCAAACCCAAGTAAACAGGGATGAGGCAGAGAGGGTGACCATCTCCCAGGGAGTTGAGCCAGGCAGGCAAAAAGGTTAGTAGTTAAGCTTCAAAGCAAGATTCCCAGGAGTCTTCTTTTTTTTGGTAGAGTGCTATGGTGTCATAGCTCATAGCAACCTCAAACTCTTGGGATAAAGTGATACTCTTGCCTCGGCCTCCCTAGTAACTGGGACTACAGGTGCCTGTCACAATGCCTAGCTATTTTTTGTTTGTTTGTTTCGTTTAGCAGGCCCAGGCTGGGTTTGAACCCACTAGCCCCGGCACATGTGGCCAGTGCCCCAACCACTAAGCTCCGGGCGCCGCCGAGCCCCCCAGGAGTCTTCTTAAATTCCTTTCCCTGAATCTATAGACTAAAGCAGCCTGACTCCTGCACACACACAGACACACACACACACCCTTGCTTAATCACCTGGGCCATCCCAAGCCATTCCTGTGGCTTCACCAACTTCACAACTTCTATATCTAACCATCCTACACCCAGGGGTTTTGGCCTCTCTCTTTAGTTTAGGCCCAAAGTTCCCATCTACTAATATTTCCTACTGGGGGGAGAGCACACCTCCAAATCAAAACATCCAAAACCAAACTAGTTCTCCCTTCTCACTCCTTAAATCTGTTCCACTCTTCTTCCCTAGTCCCAACAACTTTATCCCTCCCAGATCTCTTGAGCATGTCCATTCTGCCTTACTCACCTGTCTGGGTCATCTCCCTTCCCCATACCCATCACCTCTCAGATAGAAGATAGTAACAGCTTCTTAACTGGCCTCTCTACCTCCACTCAATCTTACCTCTCATATCCATCCCTCACATTGTTATTGGAAGGAGATTTCCAAAATAATAGCTAGAACATATCACCCCCTTTCTCTGGAAAATCTAGGGAATATGTTCTTTAGTACGACTTTGTTTACAGTCCTCCTAATCTCCCATTCTTTTATTCCCTGTTCCTCAGCTAAAGGCTGCTAGACTGTTCATCTGGCCATGTCAGCACTTCGTTTCCTGTGCATACACTACTTAACTCAGGTAATGTTGTTCACCCCTGCCATTCTCCTCTGCTCTCAGAATTCTTCTTCAAATCCCATTCAATGCCCCCTACTCCATGAAGCCTCTCGGATCTCTCCTCCAGCCTTTTTTTTTTGAGACAGAGTGTCACTATGTCGCCCACCTCAGTGTATGTGGCTGGCACCCTACTCACTGAGCTACGGGCACCGAGCCTCCTCCAGCCTTTCTAGCTCTCCTCTATGAGGGCAGCCTTTCTGCTTGGCTCAGCTTTACGGCAGCAATTCTCAAAGTCATCAGGGTCCACAAGGACAAAACTACCTCTGTAATAATACTAAGAACTCATCTGCCTTCTTCACACCCATTCTGACATAGGTGGAAACCAGAAGCTACTTTGACTGTGAAATCACAACAGAATATAAAAAGAGACATAAGAATCAAAAAATCTCTGTTAAGCTAGACATTAAAGCTACACATAAATGTAAAATAATGCTATTTTTCTAATTTTTTTTGTTTTGGAAAACAGTTTTTTTAATAAAAATATGTTATTTATGTTAACATGTAATATGTTTATGTTATTTTAAAACAAATGTTTTAAGTTTTAATTTCTAGTAGGTAAATATTGAAAAATATAATCCACTTGAAATAAACTTTTTTTTTTCAAGACAGAATCTCAAGCTGTTACCCTAGGTAGAGTACCGTGGTGTCTCAGCTCACAGCAACCTTCAGCTCTTGGGCTGAAGCAATTCTCTTGCTTCAGCCTCCCAAGTAGCTGGGACTACAGACACCTGCCACAATGCCCAACTATTTTTTGCTTGGAGCTGTCGTTGTTGTTTGGCTGGCGCCTTAGCCACTTGAGCTACAGGCGCCAAGCCTGAAATAAACTTTTAAGGTAGTAATTTTTAGAGTATAAAAGGAAAGCCAGGTATGGAGGTTCACACCTGTAATCCTAGCATTCTGGGAGGCCGAGGCAGGTGGATTGCATGAGCTCACAGGTTTGAGACCAGCCTGAGCCAGAGTGAGACCTCAACTCTAAAAATATCCGGGTGTTGTGGTGGGCACCTGTAGTCCCAGCTACTTGGGAGGCTGAGGCAAGAGAATTGCTTGAGTCTAAGAGTTGGAGGTTGCTGTGAGCTGTGATGCCATGACACTCTACCAAGGGCAACAAAGTAAGACTGTCTCAAAAAAAACAAAAACAAAAAACAAGAGTCTAAAACCAAAATTCATGCACTGTATTGTATTCATCTTTGTCTCCCCTGGAGCTTCTAGAACAATGTTTGCATAGAGTGTGACTCCTCTGTATGTCCCTGTTGAATTTCTTTCTATCTGTTTAAAAAGAGACAGGGTCTCATTATGTTGCTCAGGCAAGTCTCAAACTCCTGGGCTCAAATGATCTCCCACATCAGACTCCCAAATAGCTGGGACTATATATGCATGCCACCATACCCTGCTTGAAATATTTTTTTTTTTCATTTCACTAAATCAATTGTTTGAAAGTTCTTTTCAGTGTTTTATTTAGTAATCTATAGAATACTCTATATTTTCTGTATTATACTCAATTTAGTACTCTAATTGATTTGAGTACTAATCAGAGTACAATTTCTTAAGCAAAATTCAAATTTATTGTGCCTCTGTTGAAAAGTCGTCCAGAGCTCCCCAAATCACTCAGAATCCCAGGATCTTTCCATGGGCCACAAGTCCATTGCTACCCCGCCCCCCTTCCCATCGTGTAGATTGCGCCTGCCCCCAAACCCTCCCTTTAGTGCTTTGCATTTGCTGGTCCCTCTCCCGAAGTGCTTTCCTTCAGCTATTCAAAAGGCTCACTCTCTTCCTTTCAGTCTCTTCTCAAATACTACCTATTCAAGGGATCTTTGGCGATCACCTTGTCAAAAGAAGAGCCCTACACACACACACACACACACAACCTTGTCTCCCCACTGCTTTATTTTAATCATTGTAACTATTGTCCTCTGACACATTCCCTATTGGCTTGTTCATCACCTATCATTTCAAGGGCTGTATCCTCAGGGACTATCAAAGTACCCAGCACATAGTAGGTCTCAGTAAATATGTGCCAAGTAGATGCCTGCTTTCCACACTCCCTCCACTATTGCCTTAATTTGCAACCTTTGCTCCAGCCAAGCAGAACCAGCTATAGCTCAGAACCCGTCAGGCCCCATCTAGCCTCTCAGCCCTTGTTCAAGTTGTTTCTTCTGTCCAGATGCCTCTCTACACCTCCCCTCCCCATACTCATCACACTAGCTCCTCAAGCCCTAGCTTGGACATCAGCTCCTCTGGGAAATAGCCCTCTTCAACTCCCTTGCCTCTTCCTATGTTCCTGCAGGCCCCACATATACTTCTTTGCCAGCACCTTTTAATGACTCTGCATTTCTCTACTTCTTCAATAACACTGTGCACTCCTTAAACATGGAAATCACACTTTCCTCTGTATGCCCTGCATTTGACATATTCTCATCTCAACATATGTCCACAGAATGACTTAAAGTGATGGTTCCTACATTTCAATGTTGGGCACTTACAAAACACCAGAAGAGAAAATTGAAATGTTGGTTCAGCGTGCCATGGGAAGATCTTCCCTCCACATCCCTGTGTGTTCTGTTTTCAGTCACATCCCCTCACCAGGGGCCCGTGCACTCCTACCTTGGGCAATCTCAAGCTGCCGCTTGGCGTCACCCAGTGCAGAGAACAGGTCCAGCTTGATTCTTGTCTCTGCGCTGAGGCTGTTCTCCAGGTGCTGCGTTTTGTCTTGCATGGCTGAGAGGGCTGACATTAACACCTCGGTGTCCTTCTCATTTTCCTTATACTTCCGAAGCTCCTATCAATATCATCAAAACAGAAATGCTACAAGGTACTTTTGGCATTTATAAGTTAGCCTGAAATCATAAATTAAATACCACTATTCTTGGCCTGGCTACTAACTTTAGAGCAAGTGCCCAGTGTATTTATGGGGCAGAGTACACATACAAAAGCATTTAGCAGATAATCATTCAACCATGTTGGGCATAAGTGTAGATAGCAACGGACTCTGCCACTCAACAAAATACTTTCTTACGATCCTAATTCAGAACCACAGAGCACTTTTTCCTCACTGTCAACCTGCAAATGTTACTGTAATGCCATAGTGAAATTTGCCAAAACTCTTCCATCGGCTTGGACCAAAAATTGCTAAAATGTTATTAATTATTTTGATAGGACATACTATAGAATAAGGCCACTTAAAACAGCTGATAATGCAGCCAATTAATTTATACAGATACATAAATTTTTCTTTTTTAAGAGAGAAATCTTAATTTACTAGGGAAAATTTAAAAATATGGAAAGGTTCAAAGAAAATAAAAATTACTCATAATACCAACAATGAAAATTTTGATATATTTTCTTTTAGTCTTTTTAAAAGCATGTACATATATATATATCTTTTAGCATTAGTGACACAATACCATATATATAGCTTTTTGGTTTTTTTTTTAGAGACAGAGTCTCACTTTGTTGCCCTTGGTAGAGTGCCATGGCATCACAGCTCACAGCAACCTCCAGCTCTTGGGCTTAGGGAATTCTCTTGCCTCAGCCTCCCGAGTAGCTGGGACTACAGGCACCCACCACAACACCTGGCTATTTTTTTGTTGCAGTTTGGCTGGGGCTGGGTTCGAACCTACCACCTTCAGCATGTAGCGCTGGCGCCCTACTCACTGAGTCACAGGCGCTGCCCCATATATATAGTTTTGTCTACAAATTGACTTTAACTATGTGGAAATAAAATCTTTATTGCCTATATAATATTCCTAAACATTATATACCAAAATTTAAACAAATCTCCCAGTGTTAAAATTTTTTCCAAATTTTTTGTGTTTATATACCACCATTATGAACATCTTTGCATATCAATCACTGGTGAGATTTTAAAATCTTTACCTTAGGTTGGATTACTAAAAAGAAATACTTAAAAAAGTGCACTGACTTTCTAGAAAGTCATACTTCCACCAGCAACCTATGAAGCTGATTTTGTCATATCCTCAGAAAGATTGTTGTTATCATTTAAAGTATCTTTGCTAATTTCAAGTGATGTCTAATTTTAATCTGCATATTGTTTATGATTGATGAGGATATATTTTTATGGGATTTTTTTCAGTGTGATACTATTTTATCTACTGTGTACATTATCAAGGCTCAAAGGAGCAGCTAACAAGGAACATATGTCATTTGTTTGTATTTTAATTGATAGACACAAATATGCCAACAAAACAGAACATAACAGCAGTAGCAACATGAACAGCGCTCACTAATGTCTACAGGCTCCAGTCTACTTGATGTTGAACAGCACTGTGAGATTTCCACGCCTAACACAAGCACATAAAATGCATCTCATTGAGTGTTGCTATCAGCAATAATATTACACGCACATAGAATGCATGTCATTGAGTGCTGTTATCAGTGATAAGGTTCAGATGTTGTCTTATTTATGGCCTAATGCTCCCTGAAAAATTAAACAAATTAACTTTGAGTGGTGGACATTATTTAAAAAGTTCTGGCATCAGAGTTGGCACCTGTAGCTCAATGGTTAGGGCACCAGCCACAGGTTCAAACCCGGCTGGGAACTGCCAAACAATAATGACAACAACAACAACAATAACAAATTGCCGGGCGTTGTGACAGGCGCCTGCAGTCCCAGCTACTTGGGAGGCTGAGGCAAGAGAATTGCTTAAGCCCAAGAGTTTGAGGTTGCTGTGAGCTGTGATGCCACAGTACTCTACAAAGGGCAACATGGTGAGACGCTGTCTCAAAAAAAAAAGTATTTCTAAGGTATTAAGGGACTAGCTATACTGTTTTTAACACAGGCAGGTTTTAAGGGTACAGGATTAATTTGAAGCATGTTTTAGAAAACCTTATGAAAATATAATTAGATTTATATTTTTATGTTTTTAGCAGTCATTTATATTTCTTCTGTAAATTTGTTCATGGCTCGGCGCCTGTGGCTCCATTGGCTAAGGCGCCAGCCACGTACACCTAAGGTGGTGGGTTCGAATCCCCAGCCCGGGCCCACCAAACAACAATGATGGCTGCAACCAAAAAATGGCCGGGCGCTATGGCGGGCACCTGTGGTCCCAGCTACTTGGGAGGCGGAGGCAGGAGATTCGCTTGAGCCCAGGAGTTGGAGGTTGCTATGAGCTGTGATGCCATGGCATTCTACCCGGGGGGATAGCTTGAGTCTCTGTCTCAAAAAAAAAAAAATTATTTGTTCATATCCTTAGCCTATTTTTCTCTATATTTGAGCTTTTCTCAGCAAATTTTAAGGTATGTATTTATTATTTATAAAATCTGTTGCAATATCTACACCTTCCCCTATTGATTTTTCATTTTTATTTTTTTGTTTTGTGATTTTTGTTGCTGTAGGTAGAGTGCTGTTGCTGTATCTCACAGCAACTCTTGAGCTCAAGTGATCCTCTTTTTTTTTTTTGAGACAAAGCTTCAAGCTGTCCCCCTGGGTAGAGTGCTGTGGCATCACAGCTCACAGCAACCTCCAACGCCTGGGCTCAAGCAAGTTTCCTGCCTCAGCCTCCCAAGTAGCTGGGACCATAGGCACCTGCCATAACACCTGGCTATTTTTTGGTTGTAGCCATCATTGTTGTTTGGCAGGCCTGGGCTGGATTTGAACCAGCCACCTTAGGTGTATGTGGCTGCCACCTTAGCCACTTGAGCCACAGGTGCCGAGCCTCAAGTGATCCTCTTGTCTCAGCTTCCAGAGCAGCTGAGATTATAGGCATGCGCTACAACTCCCAGCTAATTTTTTTGTTTTTAGTAGAGATGGGGTCTCACTCTTGTTCAGGCTGGTCTTGAACTATTGAGCTCAAGTGGTCCATTGACCTTGGCCTTGCAGAGTGGTAGGATTACAGGCGTGAGCACCGTGCCTAGCCTGCTTTGTGATTTCTTCCATTGCTTTCATGTTTAGAAAGTCTCCTGTGCAAGATCAAATAAATTCTACTATATTTTCAACTAGTTTTTAAAACATTATTTTTTCTTTTCTGCATTCAGTTCTTCATCTGGAATTTCTTTTTATGTGGTATGACAGTGTTTTTTAACCATTTTTATCTCATGGCACACTTGAACTTATAGTCAAACTTCCACAATTCACTTAAATTATATTATTCAAAAAAAGAATTAAAAAAACTTTGCTTTGAATTTCTTTTGAAAATAATTTAATTAGTGATCTTTAAAAAATTTCAAGCCACAGCTAAGACCCTCTCATGGCACACTGGTTGCAAATCACTGTGGTAGGAGATGAGCTTCTAATTTTTTTTTTCCAGTTATCTAGCCCTTCCAAAGCCTTTACTGACTAATCCTCACCTTATCTCCAATGCCATCTTTATTACAAGCCTTAGGCTTTGTCCCCAGGTCATCTATTCTATTCCACTGACTTGCCAGTATTTCTTACCAGTCCCACATAATTCAACTTACTGTCACTTCACAATACATGAGATTAGTTTTAAAGGCCAAATACTTGGCTATGTCATACACAACCCCCAAACTGGGCTATATGTACAGCACTAGCTCTTTTCTTCATCATGCTCTGCTAAAAAGCACAATCTGGAAGGCTCAGGACTATCTAGGAGGGTCAACTTCCTGGTAATGGACAGAGGGCTGAAGGCTAAGAGATGTGTAAATTCCAAAGGACACTAGTCTGGCCTATAACCTGAAAAAGTTAAATGAATCTATGGGATGTCAGATCCTGTTTTGTGATTTGTCAAGGGGCTGTTAACATTTCTGGCTTATATTGGAATCTGGCTACATTAAATATGACTTGAAATGAGCTGGTCAAGTAGAGCTTCAGATATTTTCTGTCATGTAGAGATTTTCAGATCCAATGGGATTTTGTCTGCATCAAAAGCCATCATCTCCCCATTATAACAAAGAGCAAAAATCTAGCATGAAAGGAGAATTCACATATGAGAGAAGTCTTTTTTTCCTCTATTACCTGGACTTTTAGTTCTAGTTCTCTGATCTGGTCTTCTTTCACCTTCATGTCCATCGTGAGCTTCTTGCCCTCTGCTTCTAGTTCTCTGATCCTATTCCGTAAGGTTTCGGTGCATTCTCCTCTTTTAAACAAAAAGAGAAGGAAATAAATGATTTGAAAAACCATAGGTTTACTTACATTGCAGGATTGCTATTTCTTTTACATCCAGGGCCTGTCAGGTTTTAGCTTTTGGCTCAGTTTGTTTGTTCTGGTCTTTGATAATTTCAAGAATGATCTAAAATAATTATCACTAGTTGAGTGTCTATGTGAGCCAGGAATTAAGCTAGGTATCTTACTCAAATATACCTTTTTCAATTCTAATAATAATCGGGAATGTATTATACCATTTTCCAGATAAAAAACTGAGGCTACATTGATAAAATACTAATCCAAGGTCACCTTGGTCTTAGGTCATAGAACTGGGACAAGAACTGAGGTTTTCTAGATTTTCAATCAGGTGAACCTCCCCCCAGGTCAGTGACTTCACACTAATTATACAAAGCATACAAAGCTGTACAAGACAGACCTGAATGTGGGATGGCTCCAGCAGGGTACAGTGAACAAAAATAATTTCTTCCCCACTTTTGAGGGGCTATTCATTGGGGATTTCACAGTTCTTTAGTCACAAAAGAATAAACAGAGTAAGAAGGGTGTGGCATTAGGTGGTTTCTCAGGGCTATAATAAGGGCGAGCTAAATGAGATGATGGCAATGGCCAGTCAAAGCTGCTAAACTGTTAGGGTTCTGAAACAGCCCCCAAAGGAAGATCCAATGAGAGATTTATGCCCTGAGATTTACTTAAGAATATAAACAGCTCTATGTGTGGCAAATAAGGACCATCCAGGGATTAGACCAAAACAAAGAAGCTTACCTGGAAGCAAAAGGGATTTGTGGTGGACACTGAAACTAACCTACTGATTCTTGGACATCGAAGAAAATAAATGGTATGGTTAAGGAACTGCTATATTTTCCTTGGTGGGATTTAAAAGCGGGGTTGGGGGGGTAGGTGCTGGATGAATTAAGGAGAGCAGAGGCCATACTAGATGACTGTTTAGGAAAATGTCCTGGGAGTGTAAATGTTTCAAAAATGCTTACACATCTTTAAACAAACAACTCACATCCTAGGCAGGCTAGTTAAGGCTCTTGTAAGTCTATACGGATGCTGATGGGCCAAGTGAGCTCAGCCATCTGCTGTCTAGAGTCTTCTGGGGAAGGCAGGATCACCCAGAAGACAGTTCTCATTTGCTGTTATAAAAAGGTGAGATGATTCACCAATTATTCTGTAAATGCCAGAACTCCCAAAGAAGAATATTAATATTCCAAAGGCTGGCAAGTAGATTACTTATTTAATACAACAGAGCAAAACTTAAGGAAGAATTACACCTACCATGTAGATATAAATTAGGATAGAAATGAAAAATGAAATAAATAGTAATTTACCCTCACTGTATGTCTGCAAACCCATAACTGACCCCCACCATGCAGATGGACTTCTTTAATAATGAAAAAAAATCAAAGAAAAAAAGTAATAAAAGTAGAAGCAAACAAAACAAAATAAAACAAAAAAAAATTCTCAAAAAACAAAAACCAGGCTGGGTGTGGTGGTTCATGCCTATAATCCCAGTACTCTGGGAGGCGGAGGTAGAAGGATCTCTTCACCTCAGGAGTTCAAGACCAGCCTGAGCAAAAGTGAGATCCTATCTCCACTAAAAAAAGAAAAACTAACCAAGCATTGTAGTAAGTGCCTATAGTCCCAGCTACTCTAGAGGCTGAGGCAAGAGGATCACTTGAACCCAGGAGTTTGAGGTTGCTATGAGCTAGGCTAAGGCCATGGTACTCTAGCCTAGGTGATAGAATGAGGCCCTATCTCAAAACAAACAAACAACAAAATGAAACCACTCTTCTCAAAACCCTCAAAAGGCTCTTAACCATCTTCTTTCCTTGCTGGAATTGAGGTGGCAGGTATTTATTAGTTTTGGAGATACTTGCATGTTGGAATACTTTTCAGTGGTATAGGAGGTAGTCCTCAATTTTCATTTCCCCACCAACTTAATGCTATCTAATAGAGATTTATGTTTCACTTTTTTTTCTACCTCAATTTGACAATTTGCTGATATCCAAAAAAGACACAAGCAGTCAGTATACAGTACTTAGGCTGCCAAAATTTTATGTTTCTTACATTTTGAGAAAATGAGAAATTTCTAAAAACTCCAGAAACACACACACCTAAGAGTAGAAAATAATGACAGCTCTCTAGAGCAGTGGTTCTCAACCTTCCTAATGCCATGGCCCTTTAATACAGTTCATGTGGGTTGCAAACCACAGGTTGAGAACTGCTGCTCTAGAGGGACCTAAATGCAAGATGAAATTACTCAAAGCATTTAGTAATCATCTTTACAGAAAGCGACTGGAAACCCTTTAAATTGGGTGATTCTCTCACCCAATTTTACAGATGAGGTTGCTGAAGGATGAAGCTGTAAGATAGCATAAGCTTGCAGAAATGGAGTTTAAACCAGCTAATAAAACAGCACTTAAAAGCAATGCATCCATGCATGATTGTTACATGTCTAATCCTGCCCAAGGCATCAAATTCCCACATCTGTCTTGGGACAAGGAAAGCCAACCTTTAAACACTCAGGTGACATGGACACACCTTGAAGCAGCAGCAAATGCAACAGCTCGAGCAGCAGTGGCTTCTTCTAACTTCTTCCTTTTCTTCTCCTCCATTAATTGCTTTTCTACAAAACTTCGGGCTTCCTGTTCAGCTTTTAGCTTTTTTTCCAACTGGCTGATATTCTGTTTGTCTTTTTGCTTCATTTGCACGGCATTATGTAACCTATATGGAAATGATTGTCATATAGAATCTTATAATTATATATGTCCACTGTAAATCTTGAGAAACATGACTACTCTTTATCACTTTAAGGCCAAGTAAACAGGAGGTTAAACAGAAATCCTAAGTATCAACTCCCAGAATGTCCAAGTAAAACACTGCAATTATTCTTAAATAATTCCTAAACACTAAAAAATAAGCTGACCTATAAAACAGAGAATAAGACCTAGCCTCTCTGCTCTACTAAGGTTAAGTAATCTACAAAAGGTATTCCAGAAAATAGGGTAAAACAAATTTCTAACAGAGGGGAAGATAATTGTAGAACTACTTCTAATGCTCCTTAAAGAACTTTATTTCAACTAAAGAACCACTGATGGAACAGCCCTGCCAAGCTGAGGTCGGGGGTGGGAGGGCCATGGTTTTTCTTTTCCTGAATATAATCATGCTGTAGCCTATGCAGTCTTTCCTTTTCAGCTGCAGGATGTTGACCTCTTGGTTAGAGTCACAGGATCCTGAATTTCAGATAGAAAATTCAGCTATATTCCCTGTCTACCACTATCTGCCCTCCACAACCAGCTTTTCCTATCAACATAAATAAACTTATTATTAGGATGTTCTGTGTATCAATATTACCATCACCACAAATGTTGGTCAGAAGCAATGGTGAGGTTGTTTGCCTGTAATGCTCTAGCTTTTGGATACATTCCTGAAAACTGCTGAACCCCTAATGGGGAAAGCCCAGAGCCTATGATAGTAATCACTAACACACACATTGCTTGGATGTTTTTAAAAAAAGGACAGACTCACACTGAATCAAGAAGTAATTCCAGAATGAATTAATGGAAAGCTTAAAAGAATTCACACAAAAGAGCTGTTTTTTTGCCTACTCTTCAAATAAAATTATTCAAAAGTTTAATGTCCTTTTTCAGTTCTGGAAATCAAAGTAAATTTAGTCTAATCCTCTGGAAACTTTCATTCAAGGAATAAGTTTTCAAATTGTAGTAGAAATACTTGTCAATTTTATTTTTATTATCATAAATGCTTAATAACTATTTAAAACTAAGAAGTTATTTAATGAGAGAAGACAAAATAGTAAACTGTTTTGTTACAATTAAATACATTTTTGTAGATTTCATAAACATGTTGAATATCTGGTACTAAGTCAAATATTTTAAACACTTTATTTAAAAACCTCTCAGTTAGGTCTTTGTCACCATGAATCTTGGGCTCCAATCCTTGGAAACGAGAGAAACAGTGAAGCTGCCAGGCTCCCAGCAAAGGCTGGAAAGGTGCACGTACTTGTTCTGCAGCAGCTCGTTCTCCTGCCGGAGCTGGCCCATTTCTGAGCGGATCCCTCGCTCAGTGCTTGAGAGGGAGCTGATTTGACTGCGGAGCTCTTGTTCCACTTGCCTGCTGGCCTGCAGGTCAGCCTTTAACTTTTTAATGTCTTGTTCCAGCCTAGGAGAAGGAGAAATACAGCATTTTCACCTAGGAGAGGGCACCCACATGGCTGTGAGAGACAAGGCTGAGGGCCTGGGCTGCTGGGTGGATGGTGGAGGACCCTGTTGGCAGCTCTTGCCATCATGAGGACTCCTATTGGCAATTGGCTTAATTTTATTGAGTGATTCCACTGGGTCCCAACTCTTCCTACTAGGGTGTAATTTTCAGTTTTCCCCAAACTTGTGTGAACGCTAATAGGTGTTTGTGAGGATCGGAACTGCTGACAAAGGAGGAGAAGGAGGAGGAGGAGGAGGCAGAGGGTGGCTGAAGACAAAGGTTCCCTTCACCCTGGGGACTTCCTCACACCCTCAGCAAGGGGAATATGTTCAAACATATTCATGACCCACGACTTGCTTTTGATATTCTCATAGATCAGAATTTACTGTCTGAGATTCCCCCCTACCATGGACCAAAAAGAGCAAAGAATCTATGACAACCTGAAATTGCTACTAAATGAGGTTCATACTGCTCTTAATTGTGGTAGAAGAGCTCATTAGATTCATCAACAATGAGAAAGGAAGCTCTAAGAATCATAAAAAAAAACTCCCACCTGTGAACTAAAGCCAATCTTTTTGCCTCAGTTGCTTACTCCTCTTTCATATATTTTGTTTACTACAATAATAGTTACATTTTAAGTGATTATGTATCGGGGACCTACACATACCACTTAAAATGAAACTATTACCACTATGTACATATATATGTACATGCAATACTGAAGAGGGTAAACAAAGAGTGTAAAAATCAGGTCTCTTTCTTTGTGGGATAACTTTATGGTTTCCCTAGAGGCCAGGAAATCATTAAAATGATTAAACAATAGGTAAGAAAGACCATGATTAAATACATGCCAGAAAGAATAATAATAACAGCTACTATTAACTTAGAATTTATATGCCAAACACAATTCTATAGATTTAACAATATGAGCTTATTTAATCCACAACTCTTATATAATCCAAACTCTGGGCCAAATACAATTATTATTCCCATTTTTATAGATGAAGAGCTCTAAGCTAGGAAAGGTTGTAGCTCAACCCAGAACCTATCACAGTGATCAACACTTACTCCATATACACTGGTGGACTTCCCTTAGGAAACCAAATAGCAGCTTTATCTACCCATTTACCTTTAGGCAACTTAAAGAAAAAATCTCAAAAACCCCAGATTACAAAACACTAATGGTCATCTTGCAGGTGCAGTAGCCAGGTCTCTGGCCAGTGCCTGGGAGATGCCCTAGAAACCTTGTGTTCTAGAAGTGCTGCTGGCTTCTCCTGACACAGTTTGCTCCCCAGGGAAGGCTCTCAAGTCGGCATCACACTACCCTTTCACTATTGGTAGGGTTATTCCAGTTGAATGTACTCTGGGAGCCACTCTGAACAATTACAGGCCGACATTTATACCATTGCCCCTCTATCTCTCACTCGTCTGAAGTCATCCAATGAATGTATTCCAAAAGACATCGATGCTGTTAGGTTATCTCATTATGAAGTTTGAGTGAAAAACGTGTTAGGTAATTCATCTTTCCTGAGAAGCTGGTTTCACAGTCTTAAGACTGCATTTTTAGTAGCACAGGTGAGTTTTTGGATAAGTATAATGACTAAGCATGGTTTACTAACAGAATGTAGGGTCGGGAGAGGGTAGGTCAGGGTCTAGACTCAGCTCTGGTGCTAACTCTATGACCCTGGCTGGGCAAGGCTTGTGATTTTTCAGGCCTCAGTTTCCTCATCTAAAGGCCCTCCCAGTCTGGTCTCGGATTTCCAAGAGTGACACACTTCCAGATGGCTCCTGATGTGCCTCTTTAGATTAGCAAACTAAGCCTCATCATATGCAGATGAATAGGAGTCAGGTTCCACCCAGCTCAACACCAACTGGGTGCCAGCTGGGGCAAAACCCAAAACCTGTACCACAATTGGGAATGAAAGAAAAGTTAAATGTGCAGAGGCTTGACGTCACTGATTTTGCTATTTATTGCTTTCTTTCATTTCTTAATTTTTGAAAGCCAATTCTCATATCATAAGCTAAGAATAACAATGTCAGGGCTGGGCACCTAGGCTCACTCTGGGAAGCCAAAGCGAGTAAAATGCTTGAGCTCAGGAGTTCAAGACTAGCCTGAGCAAGAGTGAAACCCCATCTCTACTAAAACCACAGAAAAATAAGCCAGGTGTCATGGCAGGGACCTGTAGTCTCAGCTACTGGGGAGGCTAAAGCAAGAAGGATTGCTTGAGCCCTTGAGTTTGTGGTTGCAGTGAGTTATAACGCCACAACACTCTATCCAGAGTGAGGCTCTGTCTCAAAAAAGAAAAAAAGAGAAGTGTTTATTCTGAGTGAAATTTCAGTGTTTCTTGAAAACTGCAAAAATAAGGGGAATGTAGCTATGAGACCAAAAAGTGCAAAATCTAGAGTATAAATTCTGGAGACTGCAGAACGCAGTCTGCATAAAATATTTATTTTGTAAATAACATAAATATTCTATGTGCAACTTTTAATGAAAATTTTGTCAAGGACAAATACCAACACAATACAACAAAAAATAAACTGGTTAAAAAAAGTATGTTCACTCTGTGAAAACTCAAAAATCATACATTTAAGAATTGTGCACTGTTGACTGAGTTATACTTCAATAAAAAAGGTTTATTTAAAAAATTAAAGTAACAATCTCATAAGACACAGAACTAAAATGCTTTAGGATTTTCATAACTGCTACCATTAATTTTGCAAAACTGTGAATTACTATTTTCTAAACTGTTGCAGCAAACCTGTGAGTTAATAGCAGCATTTCCAACTTAAGAAATATTGCTCTATAAAGAACATTGCCCAATGAAATGGTAAGATCACTTAAAGTGCTAAGTGGCAAAATTCTCAGCTTTAAAAATTTACGGTGGGTCATTTTTCACTGGTTCTCTACAGAAAGCATTAGTTTTACCTTGAATGTCCACTATATATTTTAACTCTTTACTGAGGTAGGTGACAAAAAGGTTTACAGTTCCATATTGAATTTATATTTTGCAAAAGTGATACCTACTTAGCACCAAAAAGTAAATAAATGAAAAAGTATAAAGATTAAAAATGTAAATAACTCATAATCTTCTTATCCAAACAGAACCACTCACTATTCACATTTGGTGTGCTTCTTTTCTATATGCCTTTTTTTCTATTTCTTTACATATGTAAATATATTTAATATTGCTAAGAGCAAACTCCACATATGGGTTACATATCATAAGCACCTTCTCATATTACAGCAATCTTTCATAAATAATTAATTGCCGCATAACATTCCACTGTATGGATATACTGTGTTTCCCTGAAAATAAGACCTACCCCAAAAATAAGCCCTAGCAGGATTTCTATGCATTTGTTAAATACAAGCCCTACCCCTATAATAAAACCTAGTGAGGGGTGTGGCTATGCAGCTACATAGCCACGTCATGCATTTCGGCGCAGAGTGGTAAGGAAGACTGGAATACCTTTTATCTGCCACAGCTCCTTTCTCCGAGCCATTCGCACTTGCGCAGGTGGTAACTGCGGTGACAGGCATCCTACTGCACATGTGCAAACAGCTAGGGGAAAGGAGTTCATGCATCACTAGTGCCAGCCCCACCAGCAAGGTTGGCTCCCCCTGTCAGGTTCCAGAAGAAGATGACTTAATGGTATTTGAATAAATGTAGATTGTTGTATTATACTTACTAAAAATAAGACATCCCCTGAAAATAAGCCCTAGTGTGTCTTCTTGAGAATAAATAAATAAATGTAAGACAGTGTCTTTTTTTTTTTTTCTTTTGAGACAGAGCCTCAAGCTGTCCCCCTGGGTAGAGCGCCATGGCATCACAGCTCACAGCAACCTCCAACTCCTGGGCTCAAGCGAATCTCCTGCCTCTGCCTCCCAAGTAGCTGGGACCACAGGTGCCCGCCACAACGCCTGGCCATTTTTTGGTTGCAGCCATCATTGTTGTCTGGCGGGCCCGGGCTGGATTTGAACCGCCAGCTCAGGTGTACGTGGCTGGCGCCTTAGCTGCTTGAGCTACAGGCACTGAGCCAAGACAGTGTCTTATTTTCGGGGAAATACAGTTTTATATAATCTTATTCCCTAAGATATATGTCATATACCTCAGTTTTTGTATTTGCCTGACAGAAAAACTTATGCCACAAGTTTTATTTATTATATTTTTTTATTGAGATAGAGTCTTACTTTGTCACCCTTGGTAGAGTGTCATGGCATCATAGCTCACAGCAACCTAAAACTCTTGGCTCAAGTGATTCTCTTGCCTCAGCCTCCCTAGTAGCTGGGTCTACAGGAGCCCACCAAAATGCCTGGCTATTTTTTGTTTGTTTGTTTAGCAGGCCTGGACCAGATTCGAACCCAACAACCCCAGAACATATGGCCAGAGCCCTAACCACTGAGCAACAGGTGCCCAGCCATGCCATGAGTTTTAAAAGAATTACATGAGGCTCGGCGCCTGTGGCTCAATCGGCTGGGGCGCCAGCCACGTACACCTAGGGTGGCGGGTTCGAATCCCCAGCCCGAGCCCGCCAAACGACAATGATGGCTGCAACCGAAAAGTGGCCGGGCGTTGTGGCGGGCGCCTGTGGTCCCAGCTACTTGGGGGGCGGAGGCAGGAGACTCGCTTGAGCCCGGGAGTTGGAGGTTGCTATGAGCTGTGATGCCATGGCACTCTACCCAGGGGGATAGCTTGAGGCTCCGTCTCAAAAAAAAAAAAAAGAATTACATGAATCAGTAGATTGAACTGAACCAAGCAAGTCAGTGCTAGAGGCATTTATTAAATAGATAACTACTATTTGACTTAATGGCGTACTTAACCCTTTGATGTTGCAGTTCAATACTTTCTGGGTAAAATACAGATATACAATTTATTAGTGTGAAGTATTAAGATGTTTTGATTAAACACTGTTAAAAGGTTAATGTAAAATCTTTAAATGTATTCATGACATTTTATTAAAATGTCATTAGCTTAACCGAAATTAGAAGCAAGTGGCCAGGAAGGCAGAAATAACAGCTTAACAAATCTAATTTTAGTAAAAAGGGATAAGATAGAAAGAATAGAGAAAAAAAACTAACCCACAAGCTCAGACCCCTCTTATCAGAGCTAAGTCTTACCCTTCTCTATACTAAGGGAACTTTTGTCCAGAAGAGGTATAATACCATACCAAAAAAAAAAAAATCAGGGCCAGACAAATCTTAACCAAACTTTAGTAAGGCTTAGCCAGGAAATAAATGTACTTCCTGTTTGCCCAACTCCTGTGCAACCAGTTTTCATACTTATAAAGGCCTGCCCAATGGCATTGCCATGTTGGACAGAGGGCCCATAGCAAAGCTGGAGTTTGTGTACAATCAGTGTGTCCATTCTTGCCCAATAGTACAATTTTCAGGGTCTTAACTGATACATATTAGGTCCAGGCATCTTTCCTATCCATTTTCCTGATAAGTCTTCTGAATCCTAATCTTTACCTAACTCACAGGCAAGAACTGGGACCCATCTGCAAGCAGCAATTCCTCAGGTCCCCAAGTCAGACACCAGGCTGACTTCAAAGCAAAATTGTCAAATTGAGGATCTCTTTTATCCACTCCAAATCTTAACTACATCTCACCTTCTCCCTAATCCTACCCAACTAAGGTAATCTGTAATGTCAGTGACTGACTATTTAATTTTGCTGAGTACAGTGATGCATCCCCGTAGTCCCAGCTATTTGGGGGGGCTGAGGCAGGAGAAAGGCGTTAGCCCAGAATTTGAGGCAGCATTCTATGATTGTGCCTGTGAACAGCTGATGCACTCCAGCCTGGGCAGCAGAGTGAGACTTTTCTCTAAAAAATAAATTATTTAATTTTAAGAGGAAAAGAGTCATTTTAACAAAGGGTAATCTAAATGCTAGGCTTGTTCAGGCAGGCTAAACAGGAAAAACATCTTGGCATATCCGGAAGAAAACCTGGTAATAAAACAAAGTACAGTATTCAAGCATCAGTTTTTAGTTAAAATGGGTGTTTCAACTATCTGAAAAGGCAGGGAAATACTATGTCTAAATGCTTGTAATTCTCATTTTTTTGTGTGTGAATTACTTGAATTATAGCCCACACCTCTATGACTTAACTGAAAGTTTAAAAGTCTGCAGAGGCTACTGCCGACTGTGGCTTTATGAGGCCTGACTGGTGGTGAGGGGGTTTAAGGCATCAGGGCAATAAATTTCCCCAAGAAGCAAGTCCTGTGGAAAAGAGGCAGACTTTGTTTTAGCCAGGACTTCAGCTAGGAGTGACTAGGAGTCACAGCCCATACTCATTCCAGAAAACCACCTGAGAATATATCTCTGTGAGCTGCTGGCTGGGTCCCAAGAGTTCATGGGGACAATGAGGAGCTTTGGCTTTGCTGGTTACCTGTGAACTCTAAGAGTGTGTGACAGAGTGACAGAGATGCTCTAGGCTCTACAACACAGAACATGCCCTGCTGCTTGTTCTGTTAAGAGAAGAGGCTTCAGAAAGTCATCTCCAAGTTACAGTCAAGTGAAGGAAAGTTGGGTTTGCTAACAAATCCTCACACCAGCCCAAATGACTCACTCCTGGTTTTCAGACATATTCTGCCTGTAACTATACTAACTACCCCTTTGGGAGGAATGGTCTCCAGTTCTCAATCTCATTCTTCAAAGGCCAGTTAAAAAAACAACAAAAATTTTAAAACTTTCCAGGATGAGGCACCCAAAGTTCCTTGTTGGCGCTTCGTGTCTGGCACTAAACCACTATCTTGTGCTGGGGGTTTTGTTGTTGTTCTGGTGTTCAATCTTTTCTTGTGGATGGATGTATCTTAATTCTAACAAGACTGTAAGTTACCTGAAGCCAGGAACTGATTATGCAATAAAAATTAAAAGTTGGGCCTTTATTTTTAAAGTTTCTTCAATCCTCATAGATCATTTCACTAATCCTTACTTTATGTCCATTTCCTTAGTGCTTAGAACAGGGTCAGTGTTAAGACACAGGAGGCTCTGGAAACAGCCTGTATAGACTGTTACAGCTATAAAATATGATAGCAGGCCATCATATTTTTAATTTAAATAGTGGCTGAAGGAGACAGAGGTAAATGGGTGTTTGCTTACGAAGAAGGCAGGTGCACAGGAAAAGAATGAATGAAGAGCAACTGCTTCATCTTGATAAAGACCTAATTCCATTAGGAGTTCCTCTGGTATATATTCATCATGTAAGACCAGACTTATGTAGGGACCACATAGCTGTCTGTGCAGAAAGCTGAGCTCATAAATCAAAGCTCTGTCCCCAGAAGAAATGCCAATTACTCTCTATGCCAACTCCTTCCTCCACCCTTTCCAGGTCATTCACCCCAACAGGACAGGCAGCATGGGTCATTCACAGAATGTATCCAAAATGTATCCTAATGTAAGTGGATGTATCCTGTACTGATGGAAGTTGCTCCTGTATAGTCTATAATGTGAACCACAGCTTTGGAATACCAACATGGAGCTGCCTCAGGTCTCACTGTAATAGCTACAACTGCTTACCAGGCACAATTTTCCATAAATAAACAACAGCTTAATGACCTGATTACTAAGTGAAACCACATTACAAAGTACCTTATGTCTCTGTTCCATAATATGTCAACCACAAAAGGCAAACACATTAATTTTTTTTTAAGGAATGCAAGAGAGACAGAAATGAATTCTGGAGTCTTTCACACACATAACTGGTCATTTAGGGAAATAGGGTATTGACTTCTTGAAGTTCTTTAAAAACAAAGCTTCAAGTGCCACCAACTAGTATTTTTAATAAGGTCCTTAAAAGCATATGGTCAGATTTGACAGTTTGTATCAAAACTCTTTAAAATGTTCAGATCTGGTGACAAAGCAATTGGAGATACACCAAGATCTATGTAAAAGCATGTTTGCTGTAATAAAAAGAAAATGAGAAGCACTTAAATATTCAATAGAAGATTGGCTAAATAAATTACAGTATATTCATGTATCAGACAGCCGTTGAAATATTAAATCATTAAAAATCATTTAGGAAGAATGCAATGACATGGGAGAATGCTTATAGTCAGTGAAGGACACAAGTTGCAAAACATTATACATAATGTTATACATACTCAATGCTCTGACATGAAGTTTCACTGTACCACATATATTACAAGAGGAAGTGCTACAAAATCCAGATTCTAAACCAGCATACCTGTGAAATCTTAACCAGGGCCCAAATCCTTACTTTTGGTATATCTTTTGTGTGTGGGGAACGGGGGGGGGGGGGGGGGGAGAAGGGTTTTATTTTGGTTT
>CAUYQV010082444.1:0-11605 GCA_963574575.1 Galagoides demidoff
TGATATCCTCCTTGCATTAATAAAGAAAACTTAAATTTGTCACCAGCAGTTAGATATATTCATGTCCCTTTCATTAGTTACAACCAAAACAAAATAAAGCAAAATACTCCTGGACCCTGAAACTTCCTTAAGAAAAAAAAATATCTTTATCCTATGCTTAACTGCTTGATTAAGATATTTACTATAATTGTCCTCATATCAAAGTTGAATACACAGGATTCATGCTTCTCCATTCCTGTGATGCTTCACTAAGAATACTATGTTCCACCTCCATCCAAGTTAACACAAATGCTGCAAAATCTCCATTTTTAATGGCTGAATAGTATTCCATGGATAAATATACCACAGTTTGCCAATCCATTCCTGAAGTGAGGGGCATTCAGGCTTTTTTCACATTTTAGTGATTGTAAATTGAGCTGCATGTGTCTTTATAATAAAAGTTTTTTTTTTTTTTTTTCCCTTCTGGATAGATGCTCAGTAATGGAATTGCTGGATCAAACTGGAGGTCTAGGTTGAGTTCCTTGAGGTTACTGCAGTTTTGAGATTTTGTGATATGGGCCTTTCTCGCTGGGGTTAGATGATATTTCAGGGTGGTTTTAATTTGAATTTCTCTAATAATTAGGGATGATGAGCATTTTTTCATGTGTTTGCTAGCCATTCATCTGTCTTCTTTAAAGAAGTTTCTGTTCATCTCTCTTCCCCATTGATGTATGGGATTGTTAGTTTTTTCTTGTGGATTAATTTAAGTTCTGTATAGATCCTAGTTATTAAGCTTTTGTCTGATTCAAAATATGCAAATATCCTTTTCCATTGGGTAGGTTGTCTATTTGCTTTGGTTGTTGTCTCCTTGTCTGTACAGAAACTTTTCAATTTAATTAAATCTCATTTGTTTTTATTTCTATTGTTGCTATTGCCGTGGCAATCTTCTTCATAAAGTATTTCCCCAGGATGATATCTTCCAGTGTTTTTAGTACTCTTTCTTTGAAGATTTTAATTGTTTTATGCCTTAAATTTAAGTTCTTTATTCATCTTGAATCAATTTTTGTGAGTGGAGAAAGGTGTGGGTCTAGTTTGAATCTTTTACACGTGGATATCCAGTTCTCCCAACATCATTTATTGAATAGGGAGTCTTTCTCCCAGTGGACGTTCTTGTTTGGTTTATCCAAGAGTAGGATGTTCTTGTTAGGTTTATTGAAGATTAATGGCAATTAATGACACCATGGGGCTTGGGGAAAAGATAGAGCAGACAGAAAGAGATGGAGGGAGGGGGTGAGGAAAAGGAAAAGAAAAAAAAAGAAAAGAAAATAGTGACTAATTCTCACATAAATTGAATTTAATTTTGACCAAAGTACATTATTTGAACATTAATTTTTAATTCAACTTGTTGTGAAACATGTTTGTAATTTCCCTTTATAATAATATTTTTTCTAATTCTAACATCAAGTATATCCAGATGAAGTAGAATGATTCTGAAGTATTTCTTTTTTTTTCTATTATCTATAAGATTTGGCATGATCTGTTTTTGAAATTATCTTCTATTTTTATTTATAAATATTAGTAGTCTATTTTTTGAGACTTTGGAAAAAGAAAGAAGATGAAGTTAACTGATGACTCCATACTGAACCTCAGAGTCAAAGAAATCTATGATAGATATTTTTGTCTGACAATGTGAATGTTACTTTTTTGCATTATTATTATTATTGCTCAATATTTTGTTGCAGCAATCATCTGACTTCTTTTCTGAATGTATTTATCTTCATTTCTTCTTTACTAGGTTTTTGTTTCTAGTTCTCATCTTAAAAATTGTTATTGTTATTAAATTTTAAGACTTTTTAATTTTGTGAAGGCAGAAAGTGGAAACCAAATAAACACATGTATATTTAAAAAAAGATATTTACTATACCTAGTAGCGTTTACCCATATTGAAAATATTCTAAGAGTGTAAAAAATGTGCTGTATAGTACAAATGTGGAAAACTAATGAAGGGGTATCACAAGTATATTTATTGGCTTCAAGATTAAGGTTTGATACAGCAGTATATTTGAATAAAATATATTCAAAAATCTCAAGAAAGAATATTAAGCCAAAAGAATTAGAAGGTATGAGGTAAAATAAACTCAACTCCAAAAGCCAATTCTTATATATATCTTATATAACAGATAATTTTATACATATCAATTACAAAACAAAGAGACAAACTGCTAATATTAGTTCACTAATATTGCATGAAAAATAGGTTTAGAAGAGATTTCAATATTACAGGAAAACCCTAGAACTAAGTGGTAACATTTCCTAAGGATAAACAAATGACACAAAAGAGGTTACTTCGTAAAGAAGAATTTCAGGTAATAATTTGAGAAAAATGAGATTCTGTTATAAAAGCCATAATGAAAAATGTAGAATGGTCATGATTAAATTGTGATTATCAAGACTGCAAAATAGAAAGATACACAAATGTTGCATATCCCTAAATGGAAATGTGAAGCATCAGCTCCAGAATGGTTTTGCCAAAGAACAACCACATAGTTTTAAAAAATACTAATCTGATCAACGTTCTCCTTCCAGCTATATCCTCTCAAAGCTCTCCCTCTTTTGCTGTCATGACATAAAGGTGAACCATTCCTATACCATGTTGTTAAGGCAATGAAAAATAAATTATTTTGAACAATTGCATGTGTGATGAAAAGTGGATTCTTTTTTTTTTTTATCATCTCACTTGGAAATCTCAAGTGTTTGGCATGAAGGATGGATAAAGGTGAAGTGTCAAAACACAGTCCAAACCAAAATATTCATCAGAAGAAGCTAATGGTGTCTGGTGATCCAGCGCTGGTATTATCCACCACAGCTTCCTGAAACTTGATCAATCTATAACAATTGGTGTCTACTATAATCAATCAGATGACATGATGAAGATTCTTGCTATTAAGCACCTGAGAGTGGTAAATGGGGACAAGCTAATCTTGTAAGAGAAGGCTGTTTCTGTCTCACAAGTGATGCTGCTCAAAGTAAAGGAGCTGGACATGGAAACTGTCATCTGCCATATTCACCAGAGATTGCACCAACTCACTACCACATCTTCCAGGCTTTGAAGCACTCTTGTGAGGAAAATACATTTCTCAACAAGCTGTGGAAAAAGGTCTTTCAGATTTTATTGCCACTCACTCTCCAGGCTTCTTCATTGCTGACATACTTGTGCTAGCATTAAGATGGCAAAACTTGTTGTTACTCCAGAGAAATTTTTAGGTTAATTTTGCTGTTTTTTGTGTGAGATTTAGTAATCTAAACTTTTTATTTGAAGTCAGACATTGCTGATTTAGTGGTCTAATATTGTAACTTTAATTTTGGATACCTTAGTGAATGACATGACATTCTAGTAAAATATATATATTACTAAATATACACATTACATATCCTACTTAGTAAAGTATCTCAAGAATGGAAGAAAGAGTATCCAATGTATTCAGTACTATTATGAAACCAATTTACAATTACTCACACTTTCATATGAAAGATAAGTCACAACTATAACCCAAGATGAAGGAGAGAAGAGGAGAGGCATGGGAGGGAAGGGAGGAGGTTTAATGAAGGGAAGGCAAATGGTGGGACTACACCTATGGTGCATATTGCAAAGGTACATGTCTAACCTATTAAGTATAGTTTATAAATGTCTTAACACAATAATTAAGTAAAGTGAAGGATATTATAACTGTTTCAATGTGAGCATTCCAAATTGTATATAAAATCAGCACATTGTACACCATAAATGCATTAATGTATACATGATCTATGTGTTTATGACTTAATAAAAGACAAAGACTTTATAAAACAGACTTGACTCAAGATTTCTCAGCTGTTAAACAATGACCTTCAAAATATATTAAAATACTAACTATCTCAAAGTAAATTAAGGGTATGAAAAAGGTAAAGAGATAATATTTAATTCCTTTCTAACTGTTGCAAAAGCCATCCATTCTTCCCTTTTTCAAAACTAAATAGTATTCCATGGTGTGTGTGTGTATGTATCACATTTAAGATTTTATAATTTTTATAGGCAATATCACATAAATTCTCACAAAACCATTCCCCTTACTCCCTTCCTTGTAGAAAATAAATGTTTCTACATAATTGAATGCAAGTTGCATAAGAATCTAGGTCTGGCTGGTGAAGAGAAAGAATAGATCAATATGTTTCTCTCTGAGGGCTCCATCCCTCGTCCCGGTTCCTGCCTGTGATTTTTTTTTTTTTTTTTTTTTTTTTTGTAGAGACAGAGTTTAACTTTATCGCCCTCGGTAGAGTGCCACCATGGTGTCACACAGCTCACAGCAACTTCCAACTACTTCTGGGCTTAGGCAATTCTCTTCCTTCATCCTCCCGAGTAACTGGGACCACAGGCGCCTGCCACAACACCCAGCTATTTTTTTGTTGCAGTTTGGCGGGGGCTAGGTTTGAACCCACCACCTTGGGTATATGGGGCTGGCACCCTACTCACTGAGCCACAGGCACTGCCTTTTTTTTTTTTTTTTAGACAAAGTCTCAGTATGTCCCCCTGGGTAGAGTGCCATGGGGTCACAACTCACAGCAACCTTAAATTCCTAGGCTTGAACAATTCTTTTGCATCAACCTCCCAAGTAGCTGGGACTATAGGCACCAGCCACAATGCTAGGCTATTTTTGTTGCAGTTGTCATTGTTGTTTAGCTGGGCCTGGCTGGGTTTGAAACCACCAGGTGTCAAGGTGTATATGGCTGGCACCCTAAGCACTGTTTACGGACACAGAGTCCCCCTGCTCATCTTGTCCTTCAAGTTTCCCATCTCTCCTTAAGGCTAGGGTAGAGACCCAAGCCAAACTCCGCAAGGCTTGCAGAGAGTAAATTAGTCAAGATTTGCTGGAAGTTGGCATTTCTCAGGAAGACTTCAGTCAAAGACAAAAGAGGCAAGATTAAGATCCCCATGAAGGAAGACTGAGGAAACCAACAGGACCAAATAAAGGAGGTCACAGGGAAATGGACACTGCCTTCTCTGAGGCCTAAAAGCGCCAGGCTGTGTCCCTCTAGCTAAGCCTTGTCCTCAGTTGCTCTGTAGGGTTCTCAGAAACATGAGGAACTCGAGCTGAGGAGAGAAATTGAAGTCCTCAGCTCAGTAGAGGGAGAAATTGGAGTCCTGGCATAAGTCAGCGTGAACAGTGCATGGGAGGACCTTCAGCAGCCTCCTCTATGGAATTAAAGTGAGTATAGAGAGGCCTCCTCGCTCTGTTCTCACTGGGAGGTCACAGACGAGGGTAGCCGGATGTCACGCCCCCTTACTTCCTCCTCTCGTGTCCGCAGGCTGTGAGGAACGCCACCTCAGTTGGTCAGGCCGAAGTAAACTGAGGAAGGTGTGAAGGTCACAGGTGTTTCCACGTGTCAAGGTAAGATTTTAAATAAAACTGTGGGCAGCACCTACCTCAGGACAGAGGAGGTCCCGTAGATAAGAGCCCTACACCTCGTTCTATCCCAGCGCGCCGACGGCTGGGCTGTGGGCCAGATTCTAACGCACACTTAGTGCTCGGGGACCTGATTGAAATGAAGGCCTGACTGCCCAAGGGGTAGGAGTCCTCAAACCTACCCGTAGTTGAGAAAAGACCCCCAAGTGAGAACTTAAAGGGATCTGCCACCACAGAACAGGGGTACATACACTGAACCTCAGCCTGTGTGCCCTAGGATGTCCTGGGAAAGAGCAGCCAGAAAGGGTGCTCACTGACTTCTGAGGAATATTTCTCACACCCTACAGGGTTTCAGGGGAGAACCCTGAGAGAATGTTGACCTTTTTCCTGTCTCATGAAAGAATTTGTGCCACAGTGTCTAGGCCCTATTGTCCATTCTGGAAGTCCTATTCCTGAAGTGTCTCTTCTCTTTTGTTCCGGAATGTCACATAGAGGCGAGAATTTGCTTGGAAGGAGGCAGCATCATATAGGTGACTGCAGAGAGCATTTTAGTAACCAGTATCCACCTGAGGACCCCATGAAAGGATTGTGGGACTAAATGACTGCTGAGAAAAAGGATCCATAGATCCTTCTTCCTGTTGTCAGCCCTGGGAGAACTACTATAGAGGTATCATGGTTAGGAGGTCCTGCCTTTTCTCCTGAGTACTCTTATATAAATAGATTAATAAGGTGAGAAAATGATTCCCAGGTCCTACCAGGAGTCATGGGTTTATGTCCAAAAGGAAAACACACTACATAAAAGTGTGGACCAAATCACAGGAACGCTTGATAAATCCAAACAGAGATAGCCAGTGAGAAACCCTCTCACTCCTCCTTGGTGTTCACTGGGTAGGAGACCTTATTGTGAGTCACAAGGATAAGTCCCAGCCTTTGTGAGGATTCAAGGTATAGACCCACAAGAAGATTGCCTTGATAGCATATTCCAAAGTAGTTATCAGGTTACCATGAGACTCTGTCCTGCCTCCTCAATCATCACTGTTATGTATCTGCCAGGAGGAGTTCATAGGTGGGACAATTTCAAGTAATCTATTTTGTTATCAGGGTGGTGTGGGCCTCGGTGCCAGGTAGTGAAGGAAGGTCATCAAGGGGGCATGCCTGGGTGCATAAAATATCCAAGGTAAAGAGCATTAGTTAGAACTGAACTGAAGGAGCCACACATCCCAGAACACAGAGAACACCACAGTGTTCACCAATATTTTCAGTTTGGGGAAACCAGCAATCTTAAATTAGGACACATCACATCCTCTTTGGTGGGCTTTTGGGGAGTGCATCCTTAGCATGAGGTGATACCATCAGGTCAGCAGAGGGATGGAATCTTCCATAGTGTCTGGAGCCAAGGTGTATACATTGAGTGATGATAAAAGGGACACCCATTCCAATACAGTTGGAATGCTCTTCATACAGATTTTCATAAGTTTCCCTATGCCACTGCATTCAGCCCATTGAAGCCGAAGGTGGGAATGCTAAGAATCCAACACTGTCCCTTCATCTTCAGTTGTCTCAGGGAAGTAAATATCTTGGTCTCAATGGAAGCCTCATGTTAACAAAGGGGTAGGTATACAATGGGTGCCAAGAGGCAAGGTGAAGACATGAAGTTATGATGTAGTTATATCTCATCATTTCCTTCTTAGTTGACCCCAGGATTTGATGCCCCTTTTCACAAGCCACCTCATTAGGTATGGGGTAATGAAGCCCAAACAGTAAACTGAACAGGGACTCTCAGTCAGGGCTCTAGAAACCACCCATCACATAAGATGAGGGTTAACAAATTGCCCTGCCTAGCCCTGCTATCAGATGTGGTAGGACTAGGAAAGGACTGTCAGGCTAAGATATTTTATTACATTATTCTCAGGAGAATGTGAATGTAGGGAGATAAATATTTTGCTTGGGGGTAGTGATATCAGGTCACAGATAATGGCATTGTTCAAGGGTAGTGGCTTAAGTGAGGCTAATGAGAACACTCAGCCCAGAACAATGTGATCTCAACAGACTCCTGTGCCACTATCGCACTAACAAAACTTGAGATCAAAATGGTTGGATGGATTGTCCCCTTGATCACACCTTAGGGGCCACAGGAACAGGACTCTTTAGCATGAGGAGGCATCATCAGGACAGCAGAGGGGAAAAGTCTCATGCAGTGTCATGAACTGAGGGGTAGACTGCAATTGAGCAAAGAATCGACCATTCCCCTGGGTCTAGATCAAAAGATATAAACAATTTCACTCAGAAAAAACTGCAGTAGGGGAGGGGTGGCACGTGTGGCTCAAAGGAATAGGGCGCTGGCCCCATATCCTGGAGGTGGCAGGCTCAAACCAAGCCCCAGCCAAAGACAGCAAAAAAAAAAAAAAAAGAAAAAAAAAGAAAAGAAACTGCAGCAGGGGAGAAGTTTATGTCACCATTATTGAATGGGGAGGGCGACCTGCCAAGGTAGTGCATAGATGGCATCTCCACCCCTGAGGCAGTGAGAGACTACTTGTATATGAGGCCCTGAATGGGGCAGGCACATTCCACAAGTTCCCTGTTAGTTTGAGGTTCTTTGGTGCAAACTTCTAGGGGGAGAGGCTAGCCAGATCCTTTGTGTTTTTGTCTTAGAAGGAAAGAAGAAAGGAGAAAGTTGTTCCCCGCCCCCCCCCCCCCCCCGTGGCTGTATTAGTCCCCTCAACATTCTGGACTCTTGTTTAAAGGGGCGAGGGTCTTTCTTCAGAAACTCGTTCTGATTGGATAATAGGGCAGTAGTTGTCCCAGGTGGGATGAATCAGATGCTGGTAAGGTCTGCGTTGGTTTGGGGTATGTTGGGAGAATGCTTGGGGGAGTAGCAGCTATTGGGTTATAACTGTGGCTGAAATCTTATTTACCCTGTGTTGAATAACTGAGTGCAGGCATTGGATGACACAGCGGGCAATGCTTAATAATGAGATTGTTGCAAGGGGGGTGAGAAGGGTAGAATCCAATGTCCTGATGACCTGTCAAAACCAGTTCTTTCATTTTGATATCACAAGTGGGCAGCTTGTTCCCAGACCCTGGTGATGCTCTCTTAGGCCAGACCAACCTTGTTGTGCAGAAATAGCATGGCTCCTGTAAGAAAGTGTGAAGGTCCCCTTCCCTAGCAGTGAGTAGATGTAAGTCTCTACAATTTTGGAGAATTACTATTGTGAGGGAGTCCACCTGATCTTGTAGGAGTTGAAAGTAATCAGAGACTTCCTAGAGGAGTGGTTCTCAACCTTCCTAATGCCGTGACCCTTTAATACAGTTCCTTATGTTGTGGAACCAACCTTAAAATTATTTTCGTTACTACTTCATAAATGTAATTTTGCTACTGTTATGAATCATAATATAAATATCTGATATGCAGGATGGTGTTAGGCGACCCCTGTGAAAGGGTCATTCGACCCCCAAAGGGATCGTGACCCACAGGTTGAGAACCACTGTTCTAGAGGCTTTTTGCCAACTCAGTGGATATTATTTGGAACTGGTGGCTAGAAATTCCTAGGCCGGCAAGCCTTATGGAATCTCCTGCCCTGATGGCTAATCCTACGAGGAGAGGGATTAACTGGATGACATATTTAGCTGAAAGTATGATGTGAAGAAGGAATGGAACCAGTTCATTTCCTGGGAAGCGGGATATATCAGGGAAAGGCAGGACAGTAGTGCAGGTGCCAGTCCAGTTCATTGGGACACATCTATAAGTATAGGATCTGCATAGGAAAAAGACACTGGTGTAATTGTGGCCAGTTGAAAAGCTGAAGGAACGGAGCAAACTCAAGTTGCAGCATATTTTTGAGGGTCGCTGTCAGAAGCGCAACTAAAAAGGGATCTAGCTATGTTTGTACCAGTAATAGGTTGTAAAGCTGTGGCAGGACAATAGAGTGTGGCTCAGGGAAGAGGTTAAACCTGTTTTGATATTGATGGTAAATGAGATCATTACTGTTTATGGCAATAAAGGGGCAAAAAGTCTGGGTTTGCACGGAGCTTTTAATCCACAGAAGAAATGAAGACCAGACAGAAGGCCTGCACTTATAAAAAAGAGAAAATGGGTGTTGGGTGTGGGTCCCTGTGAGAATGGGGGAGAGCTATAGTAGCCTGGCTGGAAGAAACCTGAGATAGTTCCTCATAGGGTTGAAAGGGAAGGGGTTGTGGTGTGTGTGAGTGTCATTAGAGAATGTTGGACAAAGAGTTCCTAATGGCCTGCCTTGGGGCCAGACTCTGAATGCAGAGGGAAGCCTGGGAGGGTAGAGAAATCATCATGCCTAAGGGCCCTTCGTATCCATTTTAGGGGAGGGTAGGTGTTCTAGTGCTTGGGTATAGTGCCTGAGAAGCTTGTTAGTGTTTCTTTGCTATTCACTGGGGATGAATTATATCAGGTGATTGGGCAAGAAGAGAAAGTTCTCCCTTTATAAACAATGTAACTAAAGGAGATAAATGTGGAAAGTACTGGGCAAGAAGAGAAAGTTCTCCCTTTATAAACAATATAACTAAAGGAGATAAATGTGGAAAGTACAGCTGAATAAGAAAGGGTGGGTATGTAAAAAGATCCAACAACTAGATGACAAGGCGGTTTCAAGTTTTTTGAGCATGGAGTGAGTTAAATAAGAGAAGTTTGAGAGAAACAGGTAAGATTGGCCTGCTAAAAGTGGTGGATAGGAGGGAGGAGAAGAGGAAGAGGGAGAACAGGAGGTGATTTGGTACAAAAGGATTAAGATCCTTTCCCACGGATAATTGGGGAAGGATCCAAGGAGGAATTTATCATAGTGGAATTTGAGGAGTGCTGTTCCGAGGTGCTCTAGCAGGAAATGAAGGAGGGTAAAAGACCTGGTTGTACAGGGGCTCTGGAGAGGGTGAGGCAAGTGCATCGTGGTGGTTCTTGGTTCCTGATGGATTTTATCTGGAATTTGAGGGAGTTTGGGCATGTTAAAGTGGAGCTATATGGGGGTATTAGCGTGGGGTAAAGCTTTAACTTTGAGATGTGGAACCAGGTTTGGGGAAACTTGGTAAGTTTAACGGCCATATAAGTGGTAAGAAGGATAGAATATGGCCCTTTCCATGATAGGGAGAGCCCTGTTGTGACACTCTGTGAGCTTTTATGACAACTTTGTCTTGGGTTTTAAATGAGGATATTGTTCTCCTGGGTCCGGTCGGGGTAAGATGAGGTCAGCGTGTTCCAGAAAAGATTTCATAAAGTGTTAACATTTTGCAGACAGTTCACAAGCAGGTTTCCTAACAGAAAAGGGCAGCCACACATCAGTTTAAAAGGGCTTGGAAAGGAAGGTTTTCCATGTACAGCTCTTAAGGGAGGTTAAAACTAGGGGGAAAGTGGCTCCAGGGGAGGTGAAGTGCAGTTGTAAGTTTAGTTAGGAATAATTTTTAGAGATGGTTAGCTTTCTCTACCATTCCAGAGGATTGAGCTTGGTAGGGACTGTGTTTATTCCAAGCACTGACTAGGGCAGGTGTCCTCAAACTATGGCCTGCGGGCCACATGCAGCTCACCTAGGACATTTTTTTTTTGAGACAGAGTTTCACTATTAACCCTCAGTAGAGTGCCATTAAGTCACAGCTCACATTAACCTCCAACTCCTTGGGCTTAGGCTATTCTCTTGCCTCAGCCACCCAAGTAGCTGGGACTATAGGTGCCCACTACAATGCCTGGCTATCCAACTAGGAAATCTATCTGGCCCGCTGAGTGTTTTTGCTGCCACTGCCTGTCCTGCTTAGCCGCTGACTTGCCCCGGGCCCTGCAGTCCGGCCCTCCAATGGTCTGAAGGACAGTGAACTGGTCCCCTGTTTAAAAAGTTTGAGCCCTAAAGAAAAACGGAGACTGGAGACTTTACTTCCTTCATGTTTACATGGATAGAACTGGAAAATGTTCTTCTTAGCAAAGTATCTCAGGAATGGAAGAAAAAGTATCCAAGGTACACAGCCCTTTTATGAAACTAATCTTTAGCTCTCAAACAAAAGATACAACTTAATTCTAGCCCAAGAATATGGGAAGGGGGTGGGGAAGGGGAGGGGAGAAGGGCGGTTGGGTGGTGGGAGGGTGACCGGAAAGATCACCTATATATCTGTCTAACAAGAGTACAAGTGAACTTTTCTAGAACTAGAATATAAATGTTTTGATACAATGACTAAGC